>PVKE010020886.1:0-27066 GCA_004027555.1 Craseonycteris thonglongyai
TGCAATTATCCTTAATGATTCTTGATTTTGCAATATATTTGGATATTATTTTCTTTATTTTTATTTTTATTTTATTTATTTATTTATTGTTAAATTTAATGGGTTGACATTGGTTGGTAACAATTAGACAGTTTTCAGATGTACAAGTCCACATCACATCACCCATGCATCGCATTATGTGCCCACCACCCAGAATCAGCTCCCTTTCCATCACCATACATCCAGTGTCCACTACCCTCTCTCCCCCACAACTGTCCCTCCCCCCTCCTCCCCCATCTCCAGGTAACCATCAAACTATTGAGTGTGTCCGCAATGCTAGTGCCCACTCCCTCCACCCCTCCCACTCTCCTTCCCCCTCCTCACCTTCCCTCAGGCAATCATCTAGCTATTGAGTGTGTCCATAGGTCTCTGTGTCTTTGTTACTTTAAGTTTTATATTCCACCATAAGTGAATATTATTTTCATATGTGTTAACCCATTTTATTCAAATGTATAATAGCTCCATGAGTATAGGCAAAATGTCACATTAGCATATTATCTTTTAAATTATGTACAACCAATTCATGATTCATCATAGTCTTATTACTATCCAGTGAAATAACAAGGTCATATTATTTCTGTATTTTACAACTGAGGATACTGAGGGTTGAATAGTTTAACTGAGTGATATATCCAAGGCTTAACTCTATGATATGGAGTAAAACTGAAGACAAAGAATCGTTTGTCAGTGTCAAGTGCTCTTCTTCACATCCTGCTGCTCTACAGTGAAAGAGAAGAAGAGAAAGGGCCAAGTGATCCAGTTCTAAGCTTTCTTTTCTTCTTCTTCTTTTTTTTTATTTTAACAATAAAATCTTGATATGTTCACTTCAAAAATATATATATATAAAATAATCTACCTGAGTTTTTTTTACTAATTCTCAGTAATGAATAAGATTCAGATGTCATGCCTCCTAGCTAAGTACCCTTCTTAATTTCTAATAAATCTGATATCTCTGCTATTATTTAATCATAAGGCCTTGGGGAAGTTACAGTATCTTTAGAACTTTACATTTTAGTTCTATAAAATAGGAACACTAACATAAGTCTTTCAGATTTTTATAAAAATCTGTGTTAGTATGAAGATGCCTGAAATAGAAATGTAGTACTATAATAAATATTACTGCTTTATTATTACAATGCCTAGGTATTTTATATTGCTTTCATGGATGTTGAGATAACCCAGCAGTCACTGGCTCTCTGCTTATTGTGTATATTGTGTAAATATCACTCCTTGATCCTCTACCCAGATATTCATTCTTCTACACACATATCTGTAAACTGAGACCCTCTCATTCATGTCCTGCCCTGTGGAAAGTTCCCAAGCATCTCCTGTCAGAAATAGTTTTTATTAAAGAATCAGAGACATAGCAGTTCTCTCAAATGTAATCTGGTCACTGCCATGATCCAATATCCTTTGCTGTTAGCTTTGAATATGCATTCCCTGCAGACTTTCTAATCCAAGCATGCCTGATATTTAATCTTGTAAGGTTAAAAAAGCAAAAGCAAAAACAAACAAACAAAACAAACAAAGAGTTTAAGTCAGGCAGTTGCTAACTCTGCAACTCAAGAGCTATATAATCTTATATATATATTATCTGTTTCTCAGACATTTTGTTGTTGTTAAAATAAGTTATATAATAATTCCTTCTTTAAAAGGTATGTTAAAATTTAATTCAGTGAAAGAATGTGTATAAAATTTCTGTTATATAGTTGGCACTGAGAAAATGTTTATTTCATTTACCTTTTTCCTTACCTTTGATAGTTGGGTGGCTTCTTTTATTTTGATTTGCTTTGTTTTATTATTCTGGGTTTCAAAAACTCCCATATGTTCCCAAATCTGATAGCTTTGCTGTCTCTAGGTAATAAAGCCACCCAGGCTATTTTTAACCTTGACTGTGAACAACAATTTATATTTATTGAGAAATTACTAAATATCCAAAATGGTAATTTTATTACATGCATTAAGGTTTTAAATAGTCATTACAACCATTTAATTTATGGATTGCCATTATTTCATTATACAGTAGACTCCTCATTAACCAGAACTCAAGTAACCAACACTCTCAAGTAATCAGCTAAAACAAATCAAAGAAATCATACTTTAAATAAAAATTAAATTAAAATCAAATCCTAGTGGAAATGTCATTTTAAACTCAATGCACTACACACCACACCACGCCATGAGTAAGCTTACGCTTCACGCACCACGTGCTTGCCTCCTACTCCCACCATTTCACCGTGTGTAAACATACAGGTCAGTTGGGAATCTATAATTACTCAAATTTTGTGTTCTCACCTAACCCCAGGTTATGCCAAACAGGTTCTAAGTAAATGTACAAGCACAGTTCTTACCCTCAAGCAGAAGATGGAAATATTCAAGAGGCTTGAGAAAGCTGAGTCATGCAGTGCTCATGGAGAAATTTAATATCGGCTCTTCAACAATCTGTGACATTAAGCCTCAGTCTCAGAGGATAAAAGAGTTTTATGTTAAGTCAGAGACTGACAAGAGTGTGGAGAAGCATCATACTCTTCATACCTTAAAATGGAAGTGCTAGACAAGCTTCCTGTTGATTGTCACGCATGGATTAAGAGTTGAATGCATATAGACATTTTTTACCAAATAGTTTTATATTAATTTGTTCCCAGTAGTAAAGAAAATTTACAAAAAGGTATACCAGAAGATAACTAAGTTCTGTTGTTCCTGGATAATTGTCATGTACAGTTCTTCTATGGAAGAGCTGTGAGTGTGGTGCAAAAGTGATTGTAGTTTTGGACTGAAATTTAAATCATCATAACTAGGCTCAAACACATCTTCTATTAGTCAAAATAGGAACTGTTATAATTAACACATTTTTGCCAATAGGACATAAGTTCGCTAATTCCTGTAGTATAAAAATTTGTGCTTCGGAATTTAATGAACTCCTGGAAAGCATTTCTCAGTCCTGCTGGTTGTGAAACTGTATTTCCCTGCACAAAGTTGTTGAGATGCTTAAATAAGTGGTAGTCTGTTGACGAGAGGTCGAGTAAATATGGTGGATGAGGCAAAACTTTGTAGCCCAAATCGTCCAACTTTAGAAGAACTGGTTGTGTGATGTGTGGTTGGGTGTTGCTATAGAGAAAAATAGGTCTTTTCTGTTGACCAATAGCAGCTTCAGGCATTGTTGTTTTAGGTGCATCTCATTGCTCGCTGAGCACACTTCTCAGATGTAATTATTTTTCTGGGATTCAGAAAGCTATAGTGGATCAAACTGGCATCTCACAACCAAATAGTGACTATGACAGTTTTTTGCTACAAATCTGGCTTTGGGAAGTGCTTTGGAGCTTCTTCTTGGTCCAACCACTGAGCTGGTCATTGCCAGTTGTCATAAAATCTGCTTTTTATCGCAGATCACCATCTGATTGAGAAATGGCTTGTTATTTTTGCCTGGAATAAGAGAATGTGACACCTCAAAATGACAATTTTTTTTTTTTTAAATTTTCAGTCAGCTCATGAGGCACCACCTATCAAGCTTTTTTACCTTTCTAATTTGCTTCAAATGCCGAACAACCATAGAATGGGCCATGTTGAATTCTTGGGCAAATTCTCGTGTAGTTTTAAGAGGATCAACTTTGATAATTGTTATCAATTGGTTGTTGTCAGCTTCTGATGGCTGGCCACTATGTTCCTCATTATCAAGGCTCTTGTTTCCTTTTCAGAACCTCTTGAACCACCACTTCACCACGCATTTGTTAGCAGTTCATGAGCCAAATGCAGCGTTGGTGTTGTGAGTTGTCTCTGCTGCTTTATGACCTATTTTGAACTTGAATAAGTAAACCTCTTGAATTTAATTTTGGTCTAACATCATTTCAATAATCTAAAATAAATATAAAATAAGTCATTAGCAAGTAATAAGTCATAAGTGAAAAAACATAAAACAAGAAATGTGCATTAAAATGATGTATAACATAATAACATTTATTTAAAAATTTACTCCAATTTCAAGTGGAAAACTTCAACAATGCAAAAACCCCAGTTTTGTTTGTACCAACCTCATAGTTAATGACAACATTTTTGCATGTTACCTTCCAACTACCGTGCCATGTCTGCCCCAACTAATGAATCAGGGAGTGATACAGAACGTAAAAATGTTGTACAATTGGGACTGTATGAGAAAAATGACTAATTTCAATGAGATAATTCTGGACTTTCAGGAAACATCTAATCTCAAAGATTTTATCTACACTCTCAGCTGTGTTTGTGATTCTGTGAGATGTGAAACATTATGAAAAGCTTGTAAGAACTTGTGGCCAGTAGTGATGTCTGTGAAATCATCCTCCTCCTTCATCGATTTTGAAGTATTTCTAGTCAATAGTGAAGCTGTCAGTAGCAGAGTTTATGATGAAATCTGTGAGTGAGTTTACTCTGCTAAGGATAACATAAATTTGTTTTGGATGAACTCAACAACTGACTTGCTATAGATGAAGGTATTTCAGTAACTCATACACTTAACAAAGAAGACATCACAGAAGTTAGTGTTATTTGTGGGGAAAAATGAATGTTTCATAAAAAAAAGAGAGTGATGATGATGGGTGTGAGGTGGAAAAAGTATCCTGGCAGAGAGCTACTGCAGTATTTGAAACTAACAGCTTTTGCAGAACAGCAACCCTTCTTCACTTCTCAGCATGTTATGCAGCCGCACATCAGACAAAACCTGACTTTGCATGAGAGATGTAGGGCTCAAAGCAAACTTATATTTGTTCATTTTTTGAAAGAAAGCTGAACACAGGTTTGCCAGTATAGCATCATCTACTGATGTAGATCACAAACCATTCATATCCACTTCTCCTGATTCTGTCCTTGTTACCTCATTAGGTCCTGATGATCTTTATGTGATGTCTACCCAGTAAACTCTCAGCCCTGCTGTAACAGTTTTAAGAGTATATGCATGGGTTTTTCTTTTTCTAAGTTACTTGAAGTTAGTGAAGTTCATTAAGTTGAAAAGTTTGACTACCATTAACTAAAATTGCATACTGCACTCACAGAACTGTTTTGTATAATAAAACTGTGCTACATTAAGTTTCTGTTTATTTGTCTTAATTTGTTTTTAATTACTGTGTTTTAATATTAATACCAAAGCAATTCAACTTATGGTATGATATGGCACAGTATGGGGTATAGTATCAGGCCTATTTTTAATATTAATAGTAACTCTCAGGTAAGCAGAAAATACATTTATCCAGTATCTATCAAAATCCATGGATGCCACTTAACTGAATGTCTACTATATAATTGAGGCATCTAAAGCCTATAAAGGTAAATAAATTAGTAAAATTTAAGTTGTAAATAAATGGCAGAGCTGGGACACAAACCCCTCTGTGTCCGTAAAAAAAAAAAAAAAAAAAAAAAAAAGTGTATTTAAACTACCAATCTAAAGTACTTTCTCTAGCAAATATGACCATTCTTTTCTGTTCAAGTTCTAGAACCTGCTCAGGGCTGCTATGATACTTAAATGGCCACATCAGCACAGTACTTCACTGGAAGAAAATTGCTACATAACAAAATACTACAAGTGCAGTAGACAGAGCACTCTAATTTTGAAAAGAGAAGCACAGGGTGAACGTGACATCTTCAATTACCGAATGAAAATAATTAATGATGAAAAATGGCTGATAGTCCTCACCTGGGGCTCATCACGCCATGTATTTTGAAAAGTCATTTTTTAGCTATTTAGAAACATCACTAAAACAGCATTAGCTAAAAACACAGAGACAATTTTAAGACATATGTATTATGGTAGCTTTATTAGTTGAAATTTCTAAATTGCTTGCTTTCCTTCATTTATCATAGGCATTGGAAATGTTTTCTCTTATGATGTACAAACACCTCATTGTTTTATGGCATTCAAAATAATAGTTGTCTTTCTGTTATTATTCAGTTTAATTGCAGAATAAACCAAACAATGGAGCATCATTCCAGTTCCTATAATTTGAGTAAGTAAAACTCACATTTTAGCACAAAGAAAGCATAATCAAAAGAAACTTCGTATACTGAAAGTTAGTTGAGAGAAAGAAGTATATGTGGAATGGTGAAAAGTATATGTGGAATGGTGAAAAGTATGTGTGTAGGGGTGAGGCTGGGGGTTACCAGAAATTGTATAGTCATCCTGTCTTAATTCCCAAAGAAAATGTTCTAAGAACCCTAGTGGATGTCGGAGGCCACAAATAGTACTGAACACTATATATACTAGGTCTTTTTCCTATACATACATACATACCTGTGATAAAATATGAACAGTAGGTGATTAAAAGCAATAATTAATAATAAAATAGAACAAATATAATAATATTCAATAATAAAAGTTATGTGAATGGCACTTCTCTCCAAATATCTTGCACTGTATGTACAATATGAATAATCTAGACAAAGAGATGATTCTCATCCTGGACAGGACGAAGTGTGATGGCACAAAATTTTATTAGGCTACTCAGAACAGCCAGCAATTTAAAACTTATAAATTGTTTATTTCTGGAATTTTGTATTTATTATTTTTGGACTGTGGTTAACCACAAAGGAAAGTGAAACAGCAAAAAGTGAAATCATAGATAAGGAAGAACTACTATATTTGATTCTTTGCACATTAGGTCATATTTGATATGTTAATTATAATAATATATTAATATTACTTTGAAACTCCAGAGTTAACTATCAGGACTAAAATGTATATCAGTCAATGATATATAAATTACAACCTTTGAATAAAGCTACATGATGTGCATATTGATTTAAACTTTACAAACTACCGTTTTATTTTAATTGTGTATTCTTAGCAACTGGTATATAACATAGTTTTCTTAGTAAATAATTATTGAATAAACATAACATTTTCACATAATATTCTATTTATTTATCTATAATAACTCTCTGAAGTGAGTATTATCACTTTCCAGTTTTTTAGATGTACTAAGTATTTTGATTAGGATAAAATAATTTCTCAGGTCACCCAGTGGCTGGTGAAAACTTGAGGATACAGAATTCCCTAACTTCAAACCCCAGATTATTTGCATTACACTTTGAAGCTTGTCTCTGGTAAGAATATGAGGTCTGACAATTAAGTACATGAACTTCTCATCATGTGCTTACATTGGTAGCACTGTACAAACAACTTGGTAAGGTTTCATAACTTTGTTATATCAATGTCTACAGTTGTGTTTGTGTTGATGTGTGGCAGTATCTGCGTGAGGGGTGTTCATTGTTGTTGTTGCATGTTTTTGTTTGTCATCATGAGGATGTTGGAACTTCAAATAGAGCTACAAACAAACATCAAATTTCTCGCTAAACTTGGCAAAAGTGAAAGTGAAATCAGGGATATGTTAATCCAATGTTATAGGGATAATGCTATGAAGAAAATGGCAATGTAGAAGTAAATTTTATTTTATTTTAATTTTTTAAAGATCTATTTTTTATTGTTTTCAACAGAGACAGAGAGAGAGAGGGAGAGAGAGAGAGAGAGAGAGAGAGAGAGAGAGAGAGACCGAGAGATACAGAGAGAAGGGGGAGGGCCTGGAAGAGTCTCCATAGTTGCACATCATTCGTTTTTCCATATAGTTTCATTCCACAGGTGGGCGCGGGGCTGCACAGGACAAGAACTGGGCCGGGGTCTCACCCCAGTGAGAACCAAACTGTGGGAACTTTCCAGTTCAGCATATGGGTCCGCACAGGCCGGGGCCGGGATTTGATCCTCGATCCCCGGGGCTGCAAATTGAGCACTTAACCCACTGAGCCATCCCAGCTTCCCCTTATGTTATTTTTTTAAAGCAATATTTTATTGTTTTTGACAGAGAGAGGCTGAGGGGAACAGAGAGAGAAAGGGGAGGGCCCAGAGCAGTCTCTGTAGTTGTATGTCATCAATTTTCAACATAGTTTCATTCTACACAGGTGGGATGGGGCTGCCCAGGGAAAAAACTGGGCGAGGGCCTCCCACATGGGAGGTGCATTCCTGCAAGCTGGGTGCTTCCCACATGGGAAGCTCATGCCAGCATATAGGTCCACACAGGCTGGGGCTGGAGTTCAATCCTCGAACTCTGGTGCTGCAAAGTGAGTTCTCAATCCAATGAGCCATCCCAGCATGCCCTACAAATACATATTTTTCAGGGCTAAGAAAAAGAGTCACTGATAAAGAGAAGTCAGGGTGGCCAGTAACGTGCATAACTAATGAAAACATTGCAAAAATTTGTCAAATTCTGAGTCAAAATCATCTGCTGACTGTAAGAAGCATAGCAGACCAAGTAAACACTGATAGAAAAACAGGAAAATCTCAAGTGAAAATCTTGGCATGAGATAGGTGTGTGCAAAAATGGTCATAAAGGAACTGTTCACCAATGAACAATAGCAAAGGAGAGTTGAAGTTTGCCAATACCTTTTGGAGAAGCAAGATCATGTGTTGGGCAATGTTATCACTGGTGATTAAACGTGGGTATACTAGTATGACCCTGAAACAAAACATCAAAGTACAGAGTGGAAGTCCGCTAATTCTCCAAGACCAAAAAGTTTCGTCAGTTCAAAAACAGTCAAAACGATGTTGCTAACATTTTTAATATCAGAATGATTGTTCATTATGAATTTGTACCAACTGGACTAACAACGAAGTTGACTATTTGGTAGTGCTGAAAAGACTGCATGAAAAGTTAGGTGAAAACAACCTGGATTTTTTTCCAGCTTGTGGCTCTTGAATCCCAACAAAGCACCAATCGAAATGGCACTGTGTGAGGAAGTTTTGAGCCAGTAAATAAATAACCAAATTGGAATACCTTTGTTACTGGTCCAGATGACTTCTCCTAATACCTGAAGACAAAGGAAATATTGAAAGAAGGACACTTTCATGACATTCAGTACATCAAAGATAATACAATGACTGCTTTGATGGCCATTTTAGAAACAAAGTTAGAAAATTGGTTTGAAGGGTTGACTGGTATTAGCATTGGTTCATATATTCCCAAGGGCAGTACTTCAAAGGTGACTATAGTGTAATTCAACAATGAGGTACATACTACTTTTTCTCAGCTGAGTTGGTGAACTTAATGTCAGACCTTGTATAAACTAACCTATAAAATATTAGACTACATAACCAAAATTCATGTAAAAATAGCTTTATTTTTCCATTCTAGAATTTCAGTATAAAATAGAATTTTCTTTATCTTATTTTGTATTGACTGTTCACAATATTTAGTATACTTTCTCTCTTTTTTAACTTTATCTTTTCATATTTGTTTTCAGACAAATCTTTAGGAACGTTTAATGGAAAAGACATGTTAAACACAATAAAAAAATTTTTTGTAGTTATGACGGGTAAGAAGACTTCTATCTGGAAATTCACTTAGATAGAAAGGAACAAGGACATATTTTTCTTAATTGGATGTTTCAAAATAAAATGTAAAAATGGTTACATATTTTTTTTAGTATTGCAAAAATCCTTGAAATAACTTAGCTCCTTATTATAATTCAGGCCCAGAAAATCCACTTTATTTCATAGAGTCTTAATTTCTGATCCAAAAATTTATTGCAGGGTCCAAACTCTCTATAATCAGTTATTAATAAACACAAGGTATTTGTTTAAAGATTCAGGTACCATGAAAGAAATCAAATTGTGAGGCTTAGGAAACCACTGGCATAGAAGATAGGGGTTTCTAGTTGCACTAATGCAAGACGAGTGAGGAAACTGAGTGGAAAAATAATTTCTGTGAGTATGTTAATAATTAGGATGGTGGAAATTTGATCACAGTAGAGAGTAGTTGGTAAAAATAATCATTGCATCTCCATACTATCCTGAATTTCTAATTAATCAAAGTATTTTTTGTTTTTTTTTTATCATGATGAAAATAAGTAAGTACTGTTTCCTTACTTATTAAGAAACAGTCAAATATTGAATCATCTGTCTTTTTTTGTTCAGGTTTAGCTTGCTTAAAGTGTCTTGCCATAGATACTTCAAAGCTAAAGATAACATACATAATACTTTTAAAACTCCCAACATATTCTGGAATTCATTCCACTGCCCCTTGAGGGGAGAATGCACAGGGTTTGCTTGAATATATCATAATAGAGAATATGATTAAGATAAGCAGTGGTTTCAGTTAAATTTTGTTTTTGTTGAATATTTTGCCTCTCTGAAATTTCTGTGCATTTGTTCTGGAGGATTTTAAGACATACCAACCCACAATATGTGACTTTGGTATATTAATTATTTGGAACTGAGAATACTAGAAAGACAGTGAACATGGCTAGAGGCTCTCTCTGAATTCTCCTTATTTCCCTAAAGTCAAAGCCTCCAAAAAACTCAGTTGTCACTGATATCCTTCTCAGTAGTTTAATCAAGCACAAAAGATAGGCAATTAATTAAAACTTTACTCCTTTTGACTTTGATTAAATTTAGTTTTAAATTCTAGCTCTAGAAATAATCTCTGTCACCATAACCCTCAGAGAGCTAGTCTTTTCCTTGAAAATCAGCAACCCCTGAGGCAGCAGAAGACAGTAGCCTGGACTTGACTAATGGCCACATGTTCCTGACCTCTGGCAGGCTAAAGATAATATCTTGACCGAAGTTATATTTCAGCTTCTGAACCTAAGGTAGAATGACTCTCTGACTACTTTTCCATGAGTGCAGAATTGAGGGATATTGGAGTAGATTTCAGAACAGTTCTCAAGTCCTGTGGAAATGATTCATTACCCTTATCACTTCTGACCAATCACCTTCTAGCATGAACTAGAATGCCCTAATCTGTGCGGTTTTACCCTATATATTCTTTAACCTACACACCACTGATGAGTCAGGTCTTTAGCATTTTCTTCCCATCTCTGGATTGGCCAATACAATATTAAACAATTTTGCTTTCTATACTCCAAACTCCTGATACTGCATTTCTTTGGGTCAGTGTTCATGGGGAGAATGACTCCAAACATTGGGGCCCTGGCAACGTTATGATAGAAGAGTAGACTAGAAGTTGATACCACACCTAGACACAGTTTGTTATAAGCTATCACATCCACCATTTATTCTTCTATGGGTTAATTTATCTTTTCTAAAAAATTATTTATTCTTTTCAAAGTTGTCTATATTCTTTTTCACCTTCCCCTATTAAAATTATTAATAAGCTCCAAAATGTCATTGCTCTTTTGGATAGTCACTCTTTTTTTTTTTCTATGATACCCCTGTGCACATATTATAATATTAAAAAACAATAAATTTATGTACCTTTCTCTCCTGCTAATTTGTCTGTTGTCAGTTTATTTTATAGACCCAGCTATCAAACCTAAGATGATAGAGGAAAAAAATGTCCTTCCCTACAATCTGAATTTCATTATTCTAAGAACAGAGAAGCATTTATATTTTTCTTCATGAGATGTTAAGAAAATAAAAATATATAATCAAAGTGACTAACATTGTAAAAGCACTTGGAATACCACCTGACACCTAGTGAGTATCTGATAGAAGTTTATTATTATTATTATTAGTTGCTTGACTTGCAGCAAGGTACAAAGTATTCCTAATCTCCATGTTCTTCCATTCTCAAATAAAGAATCATTCATCATTCACTCTAGAAATATTTAGGAGTCTAATAAGGATCACCCCTAATATGGAGCATTGGATGATACTAATATAATAGCTATTTCACATTGATTTTAGAAGGCATGAGTGAGAAAATGAATATGAGGTGCTTAACACCATGTCTGCTAGTTGATGAGCATTTAGTAAATATTAGCTGTGCTTGGAATGTTAGTGGTTGTCATGGGAAAAATAGATATGGCTGGGATATTAATTCAAAGTAAATCATTACCAAAAAACCCAAGGTCAAGCAGAGATCCAGGAAATAATTTCAACAAAGGGAAAGAGAAACTGTGAAGCTATAGAAGAACATGTAGAAAACGGTTGTCCCTGGTGGAAGATCATATAGCATACTCTAACTTCTTAGCTTCTGGTAGTAATTTGGAGCAGAAATTTAAAATAGAATGTAAGGGGAGATATAGATAACAGAAACTGGACATTCTCAAAGGGGAAGAGCAAAATTGGAGGTGAAATATATTTGAACATATGTAAGTAGATAAGCAAAACAAACAAGCAAACAAAATACAAGAAACAACCACACCAAAAACCAACCAACCAAACAAACAAAAAACAAAAACACCAATGATGTGGAAAATCAGGTCACAACAATGTAGTGAGTATTGGTAGAGGTTGAGTTCTCTATATTCAAGGAAGAAGCAGGCTGATGAAAAGAACAAACAGAGACTATACCAGGTGTTAGGATCTATAGAATTAAGAGCAACAATAATGTCATACCACTACTGAATACATCAACAACAAAGGCAGACACCAAATAGCCTAAGTAACAGCAAGACTTGTATGTAGCAGAAGCAGAATGCTATGAAAGTATCCCTGGTCACCACGGCCAGAAACAAGGACTGAGACTACAAATGAGAGGCTTCTATTTTACCTTCAAGTGTTAAAAAACATGTAAGAGAAGGAATTTGAAACCAATGCAGTGACAAAGAACAAAGTTACCTTCAAAATAAGGCAGGAGAAAGGAAATGTTCATTTAGCTTCACTTGTGAGATACTCAGACTTTACTCATCCATCTTATCTTGGTGTCAGTTCTTGGTGTGGTCTCCTCCATGGTGCTTAAGACAAGACACTTGCGTAGCAGAGCTAGGGGTTCATGAGCTAGTCATGAGGTGGGAGGGATAGGAGGAGTACAGCTTCCTGTTAAATGAATTAATTTGAATGAATCCATTTATTAAATGAATGAATGGATGAACCAAATAAAAAGAGTAGGAAATTGCTCTTAGACACCCTTATCTAATGGCAAGAGCCCAGAATTAGGAAGCAAACAACTATGGTGCTTATCTTAATTTTGGTAGATGTGATTATGAATACTCTTTTTTCCTCTTAAGGGTGTTATATTGAATTAAATATAAATTACCAAATTAATATGTGATATCATATATATGTAAAGTCTTAAAATATCTCATTTATACAAAGAATCTCTTAGTAGGTAATATTTCAGGTGCCTTAAATTACTATATTAAAAAGAGAAATGTGTCAATAGAATAAAACTTTTTCTTCACAGGAGCACACCTATAATATCTTCAAAGGCTAGCATAAAACTGGGGTTTGCTGCCCATGTGGGAGGCCCCCAGTTCAGTTCTTGCCCTGCAAGGCCTGCACACACCTGTGTGGAAAGAAACCATGTTGAAAACTGATGATGTACAACTATGGAGACTGGTCTGGGCCCTCCCCCTTCTCTCTGTCTCTCTCAATTTCTGTCCAAAAATAAATAAATAAAATAAATTTTTGAAAGGCTAGCATACAGGGACAGATGTAACATCTGTGATATAAATTAATTGTGCAATATTTTTTAGTGTCCAATAAAACGGTGACAGTCAGACACACTTAGAAAATGTCAAATTCTGTCTAGCTCAGAAAGCTTTTTAGAAAACTGTCTATTATCACATCTAAATATTAACCATTTAACAAGTTTATCAAAAGAAAGTGGACTATCACACACACCACACACACACACACACACAGAAATCTAAAAAACTAAATTATTTTACTTACTTTTTTTAAATTGAAATTCTGTTCCCTTTTAACTTTTATATAATACAAAATGGGGCTACGAGATCCCCAGTTCCAGTTCTAGTTTAATTAAGTCTGAAGTTGTAAAGAAATAAATCTCTCTTTCTCTCTCACTCTCCTCCCACAAACCTCTTCATTTTCTGGATTCTTAGCAATCTCAACTCCACCAACATGTAGTGGTGCCTGAGCCTTTCCCCGTCATTGTCTCTCATATGTTAAAATGTATGTGTGTATTTTTATTGGAGCCACTAAGTGATATAACTAATAGAAACCTGAGCTATACTGTTAGGGAATTCCTCTTTTGGTGGGAGAAATATTAATGAACCAAAAATTATTGACAAACACTTCCAATATTTCTCCTAAAAATTGGTGAATTTGGGAATAACTGGTGGCCTAACAGCAAACCACATGCATCAGAGACATAAAAGAAAAGAACATTCTTTTATGGACTTGTCAGAGGCTATTGTAAACAGAGTCCATTGGAGGAAACTGAAGTTTTGATGTGAGTTAATTGGCTGAATTATGGCAGTCTTCCAGTGACTGAGCTGTTACTGGATTAGGAGGAATCTTTTCTTCCACATAAGGTAGTAAAATAGTACCACTTACTGTCGGAGATGCAAGGTATGTCTCTTTCTGTTGAGGTTATGTTTGTTGAGTAATGTTTGTTTAGTGACACTCTGTCTTCACATTTTAGCTTACAAAATGATGGCCCACTTGGTTCCAGAGGTCAAGATAAAACAAACATAGAAATTCACTTTAAAATATAATTTTAATTTCACTTGATAATAAGAGAAAACACTGTTGCCATTGGAGTCAAGAAATAAAGCAATAGTATGAAAACTTTAATACTTGTTTATTTTCAGGTAAAAGACTGAGGGCACTAGAATTCCTCTCTGACAGTGGCACTGTGATTTGGCTTCAGCCAGACTCATGTCATGCTGGATTTCTGACAGATTCACAGATTGTGTATCTTGCTGGAAAAAGCTGACCCTGTAGATAATTTTTTGATGGTATGGTTATAGTCCTCCGTTGGGCAAAATCATTCCTTTTAAGACAGTTCCTGTGGGTGACCTGACATAGGTATTTCTGTATTCTAAGTGTTTCTGCAGGGTAACCTAGCTAAACTAGCGACATATGGATGAGTTGTATAGAAGAACAGTAGGACACTCTGCATTCTGGAACCATAAGCAAAGCAGGGTGACATTCAAAAATAAGAGGACAAAAATGCTCATGAATGTAGGTCATAGTGGAGGGCATAGCTTTCGTAATTTCAACCAATAGTATAACACATAACAAGCATAGTGTTCCCAGTGACTGGTGGGCTAACATCTAAACATTTTTCAAATGATCTAGACTGTTAAGTGTTTGAAAAACTGTTTTAACACGTAACCCTATACAGGAATAGAAAAAAAAAAAAAGAGAGAGACAGAGTACACAGAGATCAGTCTGATCATATTTTACTGAAACTATTGCTTATTTTTTAAATAAATTGTTAATTCCTTTTGGATAGGACCTTTGTTTCATCACTATATTTGTAGCAATTTTAGTACATAATGAACATCCATAATATTGTTATTTTACTGATACAGAGAAAAAGAAACACAAAATAATTCAAGACAAAAGGGAAAATAAATTACTTGGATAAATTATATGGAGATAAGTAGCTCACAATACGAAAAAGTATTAAGTTGGTTATTTTACTTATGTGTAAATGAATTTCAGCTAAATCAAAGATTTAAATGAATTACTATGGCATTAAAACAAAACCAGAAAGAAGGGTCAGTATTTTATTTGCTGACAGAAAGCCTTCAAAGATTTTTTTGTGCATTGAAGCACTAACAAAGACACAATAAAAAAAGAAGTAATATATTTGCACAAAAATAAAAAATTGAAAGGTAAAATTTACAATAATCAATAAGTAATGAAGAATGAAATAAAAAATACAACATATATGAAAAGTCAAAAATTAATATTCTCTGTTTACCTTTGTAAAATAAGTAAAGCAGATATCATAGTAGAAAAATAGGCAAAAAGACACATAATTTTCAAAAGAAGAAATACAAATGGTTAATAATTATGCTTTAAAAATGTAATCTCTGTAGTAATTAAAGAAAATATACTTTAAATTAAAACACTGTTACCTATTAAATTACAAAAAAATAATATCTTGAAACAAGATATCTGGTGGTAGTAAGAGCACAGTGAAATGGCTATTTGATAAGCATCTGGTGGAAATTTACCTTTTGTGAAGGTCATTGCTTACTATATAAATTAGGAATTAAATTGTCTATAGCAAAAGCTAAAGTGGCAGTGACTTAAACAACTAAGGTGTTTTATTTTCTCACGTAATAAGAAAACTTGAGACAGGCAGCTCCATGAGGACACATTCCCATTCATTCAGTCTCTCTCTCTCGCTCTCTCTCTCTCTGTCTCTCCCTCCCACCCACTTCCTTTGTGTGCATGCACATCCAGCCATTCTTAGATTGCTGTTTATTACCCATATGCAGTTGCTAAAACTGCAGCCCTGTGATAACGTTTGTCACATTCCAATGCTATAACCAAAAGGAAAAATGCCAAGAAGTTTGCCCATCTTTTAACAGGATTTTTCCATAGGTCCATCTTAAGTTAGGTCTTAAAGCCATAGCTATGTCACCTGAAAGTCTGCAGGCAAGGGCATGTGTCCAGCCACACACTCGTAAGGATATTTAATAAGAAAGAATCAAATTGGATAGGCAATTATTAGTCTCTGCCAGTCTCAAAAGTTCATACATATCCAACCCATCACTATCTCAAAATCACTGATCTGGGGAAGCCGGGATGGCTCAGTGGGTTAGGCGCTCACTTCGCAGTGCCGGGGACCGAGGATTGAATCCCGGCCCCGGTCCATGTGGAACCATATGCTGAACTGGGAGCTCCCCCAGTTCAGTTCTCTCTCTGTCTCTGTCTCTGTACCTCTCTCTCTCTCTCTGTCTCTCTCTCTCTCTCAAAAAAAAAAAATAAATAAAATAAATAAATAAATAAATACATTTAAAAAAATCACTGATCAGTTATAGAATCAGATGTATGTTTTTAATGCTTTTTTTTTTCAAAATAGAGGTCATAACAGTGAAAGACTAGAAACAGTATAATTATTCAATAATAGTGAAATGGTTAATGTAATCAAGCTACACCCACACTATTCATATACTAAAATAAGGTTTGCAAATATTTTTGCAAATAAAGCTAAAGAACTCTAATATTTTGGCAGAACATACTTTAAATCACTATCTCTATTTACATATATACACAAAATGCCTCTTATATAACAATGCTTATGACTGATTTGTGATTGTGGCAATTTTTCTTTACTTATTTTTTCTTATTAATGTTATCTAAATATTATACAACAATCGTATTATTTTCGTGTCAAAATTATATGAAATATTTTCTAATGAAAACTAGTCAATATTTCTAACAGGTACAGTTCAATGAGAATTTTCAGACAAGAATAAGAATGTAAATTGGCCACTTTTTGTGGAGTCATTTTTGAGAACATTTACCTTTATCATTAAATGTCATCCTTCTCAACTTCTTGACAAATTATTCCTCTCTTCCCTAGTCACACAGTATCCCCTAGTGACAGAATCAGTTCTGCCCTCTCAGACAAATGGCCGTTGGTTTAAGTCCTATGTCTTCCAGATTTTAACCATTTAATGTCTGATTTGCTTTACAATTATAAAATTATTTTATTTAACACAACATAAAGTGTAAGTATTTTAATAATTTGTGATAGAAAAAACACATTTTGTTGAAAAGACCATGAATTAAAAAATACCTTAAAATGAAATTTTATTTTATCAATTATAAAATATAAATATGTTTGAAGATGATAAAGTATATGGCAAAGTCATCAGGTGGGAAGATATATCAGAATACAATAGTGATTTTTTACTTTAACAAAAATATAACTCATGAGAGAGCGATAATAGTAATGATCAGGTAAAATTTTAATTTTTTTAAATATGAAAAATAATCAAATAAAATTGTTTATATAATATAGCTTATGAAAGTTTTTCAAATTACATTTAGTAATATTTTATATAATTTTTTCAAAAATATAAATATTAATGCATTAGAATTTAAAGAGAATGTCTTATTCAACAAGAACATATAGGAAGATATTAATGAGACAATAATAATACTAACAAAAATGGTATGTGATTTTAATATTGCTGGGGTGTTTTTGAAATAATGTGTTCAAAGGACAAAAACTAAGACATTATAGAAAAAAATCTGGTGTGGATAAAAAAAAAGTGTCAAGATTGTGTGCTTAAGAGAGTGATGAGCATAATGCCTGCCTATCTCTTCTCTCACTGGCAGACTTAACTAGACTACCTGAGCCAAAATGTTTTTTTTTTAAACAAATTGCCTTCCATGTCTTGTCTATTACCTTCTTTAATTTAAAACAAACAAAGGAACAAACAAATATATTGTCCAAGCATTAATACCTCATAAATTACTGAAATGTGTTAATGATTTAGCCAAGACACAATGTATCCTAGACCTATGAAAACTCAGACTGAGGGCTATGGCACACAGTTGCAATCCATGCCTAGGCTAGTTCCTCCCTCTTTTATACATTTCAGTATCATCCTCAGGTATAAACTCAGGGCCTTTTATAATCCAAGAATTCTGTAATTCAGCAGATAAATTTGGTTTGAGTTGTTAAGAGCAAAGGTAATCTAAATGTTTTGAAATCTAGTACTAATTTAACAGCAGTTCAAGCATTGATTTCCTTAGTTCTCTTTCCAAAACTTGAAATGACCAGAGAAATAAACAAGATCCCCATAATTTTACGCCTTCACTGACATTGGGCGGAAAGAAATTGAGAAATCACAGAAATCAAATAATGTATGAATTGGAGAAAATTTCCTCATAACCAATAAAATTGGAGCAGCAAACCAGAAAAACACAGTGGGCTAGTGGTTGAGTGGCAAATACTATATAGTGGGGACAACCCAGGAGTGATGAAGTGACCTGGAGAAAGCAGGATTTAGAGAACATAGCAAACATGCACCTTTGCCAGAGGGAGATGGTCTATTCTGGCTAGGCAATGTTGTGGTCTTGTCTAAGTAGAAAAAATGACAAATGATGCATAGGTGCTAGGAACAATGGAGAAAAAGAGAGGAAGGTAAGAAAAACAATATTGATAGTGTCATAAATCAAAGAAAATTTTATCCCACTCTAGCAATAGCCCTTTAAGAGAAAAGCCGGGAACCTATCCTAGGTCGTTCTCCTCTCCAAAGCCTTTTGCACAGATCTGGTCTCAGACCACTACTATAATCGTACACAGGAAATATTGTTCTCAATGAGATTATAACATAAAAGTTTGACTCTACTGCCTTAGAGAAAATCTAAATATAAAAGAAAATAGGATATTTCAAGCTTTCCTTAAAAGTTTTATTTTTAGTAATATTAGTATTATTTTTAAACTATTTTCTTTATGTTGTCTGATAAGTCAAAAATAATTATATTAATGTTATTAACACAATATATTTCAATATAAGGGGAAAGAAATACAAATACAAAGTGAAAAAATAAGTGAAATCAGTGTAATGTTAAAATTGAATTGAAAATACTATTATGTATTAATAATTTTATAAAAAGTTAAAATGTTTACCCCTGTTCACTATAATGGCCCAGAAGCAGAGATGTCATAGTATCAGGAACACCACTGGAGCTCAGATTTGGTCTCTAAATGATTCCTCACTAGGAAAAAAACAAACAAACAAACAAACAAAAAACATAAAATTATAATAAAGAGAGCCTTTTAAAAATAACTGATCCCAGACTCAGAAAGTTACAAAATGAGACTGAGACATCTAAAGATGGTAGTAGTGATAAGTTTTTATCTTCTTGACTCCACCAACAAAAATTGAAAAAGCAGAAGAGCAAAACTAAAACCAATTGAAATCTTCAAAAAGAATACACACATACATGCATATACATATATATTTATATTTATATACTATAAAGTATCTCATTATTCAAAGATTTAACTAGATGGGGTGTAGTCTTTATGAGAACATAAAAGTCATTTAGTTTAAGCTTTGATGTGAGAAGTACAAAGAAGAAAATGGGGGAAGCCAGGATGGCTCAGTGGGTTAAGAGCTCACTTTGCAGCCCTGGGGACCGAGGGTCGAATCCCGAATCCTGGCCCCAGCCCAGGCCCATGTGGACCCATATGCTGAACTGGGGAATGCCCTCAGTTTAGTTCTCACCAGGGTGAAGACCCTGTCCCAGTTCCTGCCCTGTGCAACCCCACTCCCACCTGTGGAATGAAACTATGTGGAAAAACAAAATGATGTGCAACTATGGAGACTGTTCTGGGCCCTCCCCCTCCTCTCTGTCTCTGTCTTTGTATCGCTCTCTCTGTCAAAAATAATTTTAAAAAAAAGAAAGAAGAAAATGGTGTCTGATAGACTAGAAATCGCCAGCCTGTGCTCACTGGAAATCATAGCAAGATAATTTGAGTATAATTGGTAATCTGGAAGGGATTTTGCAATCTTCATTTTTCAGGCATCCTAAGAAAAAAAAACACACCACCTATGATGTAATGTCACTCAATATGTTAAACCTGAACCAGTCAATTGACACCATGGATGTGAACTCATGAGAAATTCTACAAGACAAGTGACCTAATTTCCTCAATAATAACAACAAAACATTTTTTTAAAAGATTTATTTTATTGTTTTTAACAGAGAGAGAGAGACAGAGAGAGACAGAGAATGGGGAGGACCCAGAGTAGTCTCCATAGTTGTGTGTCACCAGTTTTCAACAGTTTCATCCCACACAGGTCAGAAAGGGCCATGCAGGGCAGGACTGGCCAGGGGCCTCCCGCATGGGAAGCATGCCCTGGTGAGAACTGAACTGGTGGCCACACCCCAGTTCAGCATATGGGCCCACACAGGCCGGGGCAGGGTCCAGGATTCGATCCTCAGTCCCAGGGCTGCAAATGAGTGCTCAACCCACTGAGCCATCCTGGCTTCCCCACAAAACATTTTTAAAAGTCAAAAAATTATAAGAGAATTTACAGTTTTAAGAAGCATATCAATCAAGTATTATGTCTGGCCTTTATTTGGATCCTGATTCAACAAACAAGCAAAGTTTAAACACACACACACACATACACACACACAACACACACACACACATCATTTGAAAGACAATTAGAAATTCAACTATGAACAAGATATTTAATGGTATTTAAGAGGTCAATGTTAAAGGATTTTGAGGTATATAATTGGGTTTAGCAGTTGTCTTTGTCTTTTAGAAATACACTAAAACATTTATGGACAAAATAAAATTATACCTTTGGAATTAAATCCAAAAGATATGAGGAAGGGGGTGGTTGTGATTGTAGCTGAAACAAGATTAGACATGGGTTGATAATTGTTGAGGCTTGATGCAGAACACTGTAGGATTCATTATTCTATTCTAGCTTCTACTGGATATGTTTAAAATATTAAAAAACAAACAAACCAGAAGTTAAGAAATAATAGCAATTGAGTTAAGTTAAAAGGGATGTAACAACTAATATGAAGAGATCTATCAACTTTGTATCACACTGTACACATTTAAAAAAATGAAAATAAAAACATGACTAATTTTGAAGCATTTAACCAATGAAAATTCATTAGTCCTAAACGTTAAAAAGAGAGAGCAAAAGCTAGAAATTACCAGTGGAGCTGACAATAAAACTAATCCACTCTTGAATATCAGTAACTAAGAGGAAAAGAGAAGGCATGTATTTTAACTGAACTAGAAACTATAATCAAATAAACCCTGGATGAGGGAAAATTCTATTTTAGAGAAGAATGATAGCTAGTAATGATAAAAAAAAATCATTTTACAGTTTCGTAATGAGAATATTAACTCAGGAAAGGATTAGGAGTAAATGTCAAAACAATTAGGCATATGATTGATAAGAGACCTGAAAATTCATATGGTGATACAAAAATTATATCACATTTTGTCTTCTAGTTCTAAGGAAGAAAATGTTTGGGGACAATTGAGGGCTTAGCTTGTCATCAGTTTAAGTAGTGAGTCTTATTGTACAATGGTGGAACAAACCAGGTATTATATGTTTCTTGATGAGATGGAATATAATGTACACAGCATCACTTCAGATGCATTTTAGCAAACTTGCTTAACTTAAATCTTCTAGCATTTAGATCTGACTTTCATATTATAGGATCCATAAAACACAAACATCTTAAATGACACCATGCAGAAGGACCACACAAATGTGAAAAGATTGACCTTCTGTAGGACATCAGGCTAGGGCTTGCCAGCCAACGAGTGTCATTGAAAGTGACTTGCGAGGGTTAAAAAAAAAACAGAGAGCATGAATACCAAATGCAATATATACCTCTGAAATAAATCCTCTTAGAAACAAATGAGTTGTAAAGGATATTTCAAACATATTTGGGTCAATTTGGTTGTAGAACTGACTGTAATATAAAAATATATATATAGAATAATTTTATTTTTGTAAATAATGCCTAATCACATACAAGTGTTAAGAAAAGTTCAAAGAGGACATACCAAAAAGTAAAAGTGATACTCTCGGGGTGATGAAAATATGTTTTCTTCCCTAGTTTTTATGGTCCGTGCTCTCAATGTTTATGCAAAGCAGAATTTATTTTTCTAAGAAAAATATTTTACTAAATAAAAATATTTTTATTTCTGTATGACACATTAGCCTATTAATAGACTGTTTCAGTATCCAAAATGGTGATTCATATTAGGATAAGTAGATACCATGAAAAGTTGTATGAAGATTACTTTGAGAGTACAGACAGGAAACATTTGGATACATGTAAAATCAGTTCACGAATAGCAAAAAATAAAAACAAACTAACAAAAAGCAATATACACACAGCTGGCTCCAACTATAATTTTCTTTATGGATCTTGAAGCATTAAGTGTCCCTGGGACATTGTTGCTGAAGATGACATCAAATATCAGAGGTTTATTTGTATGCTTTTATCACGTCTTTGAAGATGGAGCTGCAAGGAAGGTAAATCCTGACACCCTCTAAATGGTGACAGATCATGAAATATTTAGGATAAAGATATTTTACCACTATCTCCTTAATCTCATTAACACTTTATGTGGGTTTTTATGACTCTGTGCATCTGGACAGCTTTCTGTTAAGGGGAAGGAGATATCTGAAATTTCCCATTGCCAAAGCAGTAGAAGAGAAATGCTCTCACTGACTTCTCCTCTTTGGGCTGATTCTGTACAGCCACTTATATTATTATATTATTTTATTTAAGTTAATTTATTTTTAAAAAGCTTGTTAAGTGCATTTGGAATAAGCAAGTTGATAGTAACACATAGTTTATCTGCTGCTATAAATAAAACACTTTAAAACTTTAGTTTTATAGGTATGCAAACCTACTTTATAAAAATTTCTATCTGTTTATAGAAAAGAAGTAAAAGTGAATCCTGATGCCTGTATTTTCCAAACTAGTATATGAACCCACCATTAATAGTACGTATATCATAGTGGTCCCCTAAGACCTTTATCTTTGAAAAGGCAAATATTTGTCAGCTTTGTAATGTAGCAGTAACATATATTTTAAACTTCCCTTTCTGGAGAATAATGCTCTCAAGGGAATTTTTACGATGTAGTTATGATGCTTGAAACTCAGCAGACAGTGTCTTCCCAGGTAAAGCGCTTGCTCCCAAGTTTTTGTGACATTTGTAACAACAGTAAGGAGTTCTATTTTTATTTGGATATTTTTTAGTATAAAGAATCTGGATTATTTTAGCGAGGCTGAAATTACACACACACACACACACACACAAACACACACACACACACACACTCACACAGGGTGCCAAAAAATGTATACACATTTTAAGAAAGAAAAAAAAATTAAAATTGTAATACTCAATATATAATAATTACAAAAGATGGAAACAAGTCATGTTTAACTTCTGCAATTACAAGAGGTTCTCAAAGTGGCTACCATCAGTGTCCAGACACTCCTGATTATGGTGAACTAGTGCTTAAGCAACGGTGACCAAAATGTCCATTTGTATCACTGCACATTTCAATTTATCATGTTTCTCAAACTTATTGTGAATGTACACTTGTTAGGCATGTTGGAGGTCTGTTGCACATTCATGCCTCCATTGTCATTGTGCTTCTACAATGTTCTCAAATTTCAAACACTACTTCAAAATGGTCCTGCACTCCTTGAACAATAATCTAGCTTACATCATTTTGACTGTCCTTCCTGTTTCATGGATACACTAGCATTTATTTGATTAACAGCATCTTTTGAGTGAATGTCATACTACACATTGCTACCTTAATCCAATTCAACTTCAAAACATTACATATAAATAATATCTCTTCAAATGAGTCTACATTTTTTGACACCTCAATTTTGTGTGTGTGTGTGTAAACACATATACATATGTTTTAAAGTCACCATAATGTTACAATTTAAATTTTAATTAAAAAATCTTTTTTATTGAGATTATCTTATTTCAGGACATTATGTGAGACATACCCAAATACTATTTGCAATAATGATCACCATAGCACTGTGATTATAAATTTTTAACTTCTGGATCTTCATTTAGTAACTTTTATAATATTAAAAATAATGAAATAAAATATTATTGATCAAGGAATAAATACTTAAATAAATCTTGGTATCTCTGTAGGAAGAAAATATAGTCATTAGGGAATACGAGGTAGATATATGAGTATAACAGTGTTTCTCAACAAGCAGAAAAATTTTCCCTAAGGAGAACATCTGATAATGTTGTGGAGACATTGTTGGCTATTGCAGTTGTAGATTGAAGGTCCTGCTATTGGCATCTTCTGGATAGAACTCATGGTTGCTATTAGACATCCTACAATGCACAGGACAACCTCCAACAACAAAGAATTATCACACTCAAAATGCCAGTAGTGATGAGATTGAAGAAACTTGATCTGTAGCTATACTGACAGAGAAAATGAACACCTTATATATTAAAAGAAAAAAAAAAAAAACAAGTCAATATATTTTGCAAGATATCATGTTAAAAGTTACATAATTATAACAAACATACAATCTTTGTGAAGATGAAATTGAAACATTTTGGATATTATGCAGAGTGTTTAATATGTATGATTTCATTAGATGTGTTGATTCACAAACTCGGTCTTGTACAAAGAGAGAGGGCAAGGAGAGACTGAAATAGAGGCCATCTACCCCAGAGTGGTAGATGGCAAGTTTAAAAAGCAAAGGAACTTACATACAAGACTTGTCTTGATTGGCGGAAAAAAATGAGTACATCTATGCACCCACCCACTGAAATGTTAAAAGACTGTACAGAGGCCTTAACTGGGTTCAGCCACTTCCAGTCCAGATGTTGTCAATACACTTTGCTCTCTCAAGGCTGCTCTTGAAATTGCTACTGGTATAGCAATGGCAGGTGGTGCATGCATCCAAAGAGCAGGGATAGTGATGAGGAGCCTTTGATTGAGATTTTCTGGTCCAGTTGGAGTGGCAACTTCCTCCTGATGACCTCCTTCAACACTGTGTTTACTAATTAACTCACATAAGGAAACTGTTTAAAAACTGGTCTAAGAATACTAATAAATGATGAACTGCAGTTAGAATCTAGACAGATTATTAAATTTATAGCAAATGTTTAAAAAGTATTATCTCTGGAGAAAGAATTAGAAGAAATATTTACATTTTAGAAAAGTGTGTATTTTTATTACTGTATGAAGTGAACATAGTTTTTAAAGTAAAGCAATAGTTTGTGGAATCTAATGTAGAAAGGCTATCTTTTTCTCACTTCTCACTCCTCACATCTCTCTGCTCTATACCTAGAAGCAATCATTCTTAACTTGTTCCATGATTTCTGTTGTATTTACTTTCATTTTCTCAACTAATTAGATAATGGCTTTAGCTATGAACTTTCTATTATAGAATATTAGGATTGAGTTCCATGTATCTCTCCACAAATAACAAATACCCATTCTTAGCTTTCTATTGGAGCTATATTACAGTTTTATGTCAATATTATTGTCTTCATCATACAACTATATTAATATTACAAGTGAAATTTATTTTCATTAACCTTTTTCTGAGGTTAATAATGAATTGGATTGTTGGCTTTTTTTCTTTTTAATTATCACTAATTAATCTTCAGGTCCTCAACTAAATTGTTCATCCTAATATTACTATTATATTATTATAAGTACACCAGATAAATTAACAGTAGCATTTTTTTCTTTGAAATCATCTCTCTTTAGATTTTTTTTCTTTCCTTTTCCTCCAGAGGGCACTAATTTGTCTCTGCCAGATACAAATCATTTATCTCAGCATACCCTTCCCCACTGACCCGGGTCTTTCCTTTCTCTCTCATTTCTGTTGGCAGCCAGCCCTATTTCTTTGACATCTAAAAACATTTTACAGTTGCTAATATAAGAGTTACTAGAAACCTATGCATAGGCAGGGCTCATCAGCTGTTGGTCCACAGAGTGAGATGATCTTATAAAATGTGCCTACTTTTCTTTATTACTCCCAAAGGCAGTATTTTCTTTTTCTTTTTTTATATTTTTAAAGATTTATTTTATTGTTTTTGACACAGACAGAGAGAAACAGAGAGAAGGGGGAGGGTCCAAAGCAGTCTTCATAGCTGTAAGTTACCAGTTTTCAACATGGTTCTATTTGACACAGGTGGGCGGGGGCGCACAAGACAGGAACTGGGCTGGGGGCTTCCCACATGGGATGCACACCTCAGTTCAGCATATGGGTCTACATGGGCTGGGACCAGCATTCAATTCTCAGTCCCCGGGGCTGCAAAGTGAGTGTTTATGCCACTGAGCCATCCCAGCTTCCCCCAGTGTTTTCAATTTGTTGTATTTTCTGGTGGTGTTTCCAATTTTCTGTACTTTCTGGTGATACGAATTAGTCTCTTTGCTTCTGCTTCTTTCTCTCAACTTCTAACACTAAATCTGCTTAAAATATCACAATGGTTTTTAATTGAGACTAACAGTAACATTCAGGAGATAAAATGAAGTTCATCTAGTACCAAGTTTAGTAAATTTTTTTTTTTTTTAATTTATTGTTAAATTTGATGAGGTTACATTGGTTGGTAACAATTAGACAGTTTACAGATGTACAAGTCCACCTCACATCATTCATGCATCTTATTATGTGCCCATCACTCAGTATCAGCTCCCCTTCCATCACCTTATATCTAGTGCCCACTCCCACCTCCCCCCACAACTGTCCTCCCGCTCCTCCCCCCTATCCTGGTAACCACCAAACGATTGAGTGTGTCCATAATGCTGGTGCCCTCTCCCACCTTCCCTCCCTCTCTCCCTCCCCCCTCCTCCCCCTCCCTCCGGCAATCA
>PVKE010020887.1:0-18876 GCA_004027555.1 Craseonycteris thonglongyai
GCCGTTCCCTAGCTTGTCGTGCATTCTTTCCAAAAATCGGGACTTTTTTAAAACGCCGCGGGACACGGGACAAATTGTTAAAAATCAAGACTGTCCTGCCAAAAGCGGGACGTCTGGTCACCTTAAGTAGGAGTACAGAGACAACAACAAGGAAGCCCCCAGTCCATTTAGAGAGAACTTTGTTATTATACATACGTACCACCCCTCCCCCCCCCCGCCCCCCACCCCCTTCTCCACCTTTCCTAAATCAAAAGTCTGGACAAAGGAAGAGTAAAACCCCTTTTCACAGATAGCTGGGCATCCAGGATATACAAACAGAGGTGCAGCCAGAGAGGATGTAAGAGCAGTGCCAGGAGAAATTGTGGGAACTGAGGGAATTTGGATTACTCAAAAAATAAAAATAAAAAAGCGTAGCTCTGGGTGTTTTCGCAGAGTCAATACAGCCAGGTTAACAGTGCTTAGATCAAGCTATTATTATCAGTCCCTTACAAGTGCCCCACCATCTTCCTTCCAGGCCTAAGCCCCGCCCGGGTCACAAGGTCCTTCCTGGCTTCTCTCATCATGGATTAGTTTTGCCTGTTAGAGAAATCTTTCAGGCCCGGCATCTGGCTAATTATTTTGTTGAGGGGTCTGGTCCATGGTTTGCCTGTGATTGTACATGTTTTTGAATTTGGATAGCTTTCCTAACAAGACAGATCAATTCTCCATCCAAGAGACCAGAGAGGCAGCAGTGTGGGTCTTTCTTGTCTTGGATCCCTCTTACTAGGGGCATGAGGGTCTTTCCCCGCATTACCCCCTGGGGCTTGATTCTGGTGACTGCAGAAACCCACATTTTTATTGCCCACTGGGCAAAGGCTTCACCCCAGATCTGAGCTGAAGGGCTCGCCATGCTGACACAAAAATTTCTCCTAGAAGTTGCCTTTCCTTTCCCCCAGAAACGCTTTGAGCTGAGACTAACACTGGAAAACTGATGCTGGAAACAGACGTTCAGGGGAACCTGTGTTGTTCGCGGCCTCCTGGAGGAAATCAAACCAGAGAGGGTGAAGCAGGGAGGAGGAAGGAGCGGGCTCCAACCTTAACTGAAGTGTTTTCAGGGGCCAGTTGTGTAATTAGTATCTTTGGGAGCTCACAGGGGGATTTTCCTGCCTTCAAGGAAGGAACATTTGCAGGCCTACATGGGTTAACAGCTTCTCTTTAAATATTTTCCTTTTGTGGTTAGCTCCGTGCCTGCTTTTGAAAATGTGGTCGTTTTTTAAAAACAAGAATCAATTCTCCCAGAAGGGATGCGTGTGAAGAACCGCTACCCTCCTTGGGAGCCTTTTCTTCCTCCAACGTAATCAAGATTGAGATTATGTAGGTAGGACAAATGCTTAGAGGCTCTGAAAATATGGATTATGCAAATGAGCTATTTTAGGACCTTTAAAAATGCTGACCGGCTCCCAGAGTATTTACTAGCTGTTAGCAAATGGGAGTTGTCTAAATGGGCATTTGGGGACCTTTAAATACTCAGATTATGAGGGATCTGGAGAGCCTCACACATCCCTCCTGGCCCATTAGGCCTGTCTGCTGTGTAATAAAGCCATGTTTGGACAAAGCTGAGTTTTCGTGCAGTGGTCTGGAAGGTTTGGGTCCGTCCTACAGGCCTGGATGTTGGAGGAGAGGGGCAGATGCTGGAGGAGGTTGGTGGCCTCACAGGAACCCCCCATAGGAGTGGCTTGGGGACAGGTGGGCTAGAAAACAGGTCCTGAGATAAAATGACTCAAAGTTCCTTCTACAGCCCCCAGACTTCATATAGCAAATCCCGACTACTTAAGGCACCCCTCTGAAGTGGGTTTTGGTTTTCATTTAATTCATTCTGTAAATCAAGGGTAGAGAATCGATAGATTCCCTTCCTTACTAGTTCTGGATTCGTGAATGATATGGTTCCCTTCAGCACCACAGATCCGGGGCAAGTCACTTAACTGCTGTGAGCCTCAGTTCTCTCACCTCTCAGATAGGGTGGTCGGGTTGTGCAATGCAGTACATTTAGCAAAAGGCCTAGCATGGAGCAGGCGTGGCATGGCAGAACCAGGGGGCTGTGAATGACCACATCACTCAAGCCAGATTTCAGCCTCACTTGTACCACTGCTGTGGTGGGAGGCTTCTGTTCTTTAATCTCCCAGGAATGTGCGGTTTAACTGTGTGTCAATGTCATGTGTGTGTGTGTCTGTAGGGTGTCTCTGTTTTAGGCTAAAGAACAATAAAGGGGCCTGACTATGAGATAGAACGCATGAGCCTTGATATAGGATCCCCCTGCCCCATACTCTCTCCAAAATTATATAGGTCATTTGGGGGGAAACTGGGAAAACTAAAATATATGGACTAGTTAATATGTGCTGTTCTTGAATCATAAATACATTTCTTGGTTGGGATTTTAAAAAAGGAATGTTTAATGGGTGCCAATTGTATGCTAGGCATTGTGTTAAGAAGACATTTTATATGTGTTACATCACCCCCGTGAGGTAGATATTGTTCCATTTTATAAATGTGGAACTGAGGCTTAGAGAAGGGAAATCATTTCCCCAAAGTCATGCCACTATGAAGTGCCTAGGACCAGTTACTAATATTGCTGTACTTGAATACACATGTTATGTTATGGAGTTTTAGATTTACAGATTTATTGCAAAGGTGTTACAGAGTTCCATATACTCCATACCCAGTTTCTCCTATGATTAGCACCTCACTTTAGAATGGAACATTTGTCACAATTAATGAACAAATATTGATACATTATTAACTGAACTCTATACTCCATTCAAGTTAGCTTAGTTTTCTATAATGTCCTTTTTCTGTTCCAGGATCCCATGCAGGATACTCCACGCTTTTAGTCATCACGTCTCCTTAGACACTCCAGACAGTGATCGTTTTCTCAGGTTCTTCTTGTTTTTGATGACCTTGACAGTTCTGAGGAGTGTTAGTCAAGCATTTATAAAGTGATCAGGACTAATTTTGAACCCAGATATTTCTTATTTCAAAGCTCATGTTATTTCTACCGGACCCCCCTCCCCCCCCCGCCCTTTTCTTTTTCCCCCAGAGAGTGAGAAAGTCTGATTGACATATTGATTGACTGCGGGGTGATTTACCAAGAGCAAGTAGCTACAGAATAGGACCAGCTCACTTCTGTTGGCTTTCCTAGCAGTTTAACTTGGGATCTGGCTTCTTGTCTGTGCTCACCACCCCCTACCCCCACCCACTTTGTCCCCTAGTGAAAAAGAGGACTTACAAACTCTGCTGAGGTGTGGTCTTTTTAAGGATTATAAAACAACTGTGTGTGCCTAAAGAATAATTCTTCCCCAGAAAAGCTGTCAGTCTAAGAGGAAGATCATATATGGACACAAGTAATTACAATACAAGGAATGTGGGCCATCAAGTGCTTTTGGAATTCAGAGGGGAGGGTCTTCGTGGAGGGTTGGGTGACCTCCCAGGACAGGGGAGGGTGAGGTATGCCTGGCAGAGGGACAACTGGAGCAAAGTGCACAGAGGCGGAAGTAGTTCTCAGTGATTTGTTCTGTCCTGTCAGGAACCTGCAGTGTCTACAGTTTGGGGAACTTGCACAGTAACAATATGGATTTATCTTTTGAGGGGCATCCACTAGAGAAGATAGGCAGAGTTATTCTTAAAAAGCCCATAGACCTGATTAGAAAACTGAGGTCTGTTGAAAAAAAGTGCTGTGGGTAGCCAGGAAGTGATGAGGGGTGAGGAGGGGTTGGGGAAGCCTAATGTGCCAAGGGACGTGAGGACCCTCTGGTCTCTCCAGCCACAGGTAGGCCCAGATCTGGAACCTACTCGTGCTGCTTGCCCCGGATCTGGCTGAGGCCGGCCCAGCCGGGGTGACGGGGGTGCTGGTGAGGTTCTGAGGCCTGCAAGGCCAGAAGCTCCTTCTTTACCTTGTCCCACTTTCCCTTCGACACGGGGCTCTCTCTTTGCTCTCCTTTCTAACCCTGTGAGCTTCTGTGGAGCAGCATGACAGCAGCCCCTCGACCACTGCAGGCGGGTGATGCAGGGACAGCCCAGCAGCAGCGTGAGGGCCGGCCTGGCTGGCCCAGCATGGCCATCCGGGAGCAGCTCCAGGAGTGAGAGGAGAATTTGTATTTACACATTAGACAACTTGCTGCTCAACTGGAATAAACTTGCGTCTTTGTCAACGAGATAATAGTTTGAATATCTGAGAATCAAAGCTTTTCCCCTTCCTAGCTGTCTACTTCAGCTTCTATTTGAGGGAGCCTTGGGCAGTGTGTTAAAAACAGGCCCCTTCCTAATGGGGTGATTACATTTTAATCTCCAAGCTTCAGCGTCCCCATCAAAAATGGGGTTCTTATTCACAGTTTTGCTTTCAAATAAGAGGAGAAAATATATGTATGACATCTAATACTTAGCATATGCTCAGTAAATATTAGTTCTATTTCTCATGTGCTAAATCATTGTAGAAAATCAGTGAGTGTTCTGTTCTTTCCCCCCACGAAATACAGGTTTTAGATACAGGGTTTGTTTAAGGTTGGGGGAGGGATAAGCAAGAAAGGCAAAGGCTTAAGATGATGAAATAGCAGAAAGAATTTCTAAGAAAGAATAATAAGGATCCAAAACACGTAATACATGTATATCAAAATGCAATTATGTGCTCAGCGAGGAAGAAAACAATAGATTGTGATGCGTTGTCACTTGTTTCTTCGCACACCATTTCAGCCCTGTAAACTGTTTAGCTGCTGTGACCTCATTTCTTCACGAGAGGGCGCCAGGGCAGTAAGGCTGCACGCGGGGCTTTGTTCTGCCTTCTCAAGTGGCTTCAAATAAGCTTCCAAGTCCACCATCCAGCATTAGTGGGAAGACAGGACTTGGAGTCAGGAGGGCTTGGTGCTTATCTAAAGTACGCCTTTGTTTGGTTCAGTGACTCTGGGAAAAATCACCTGCCTGGGTCTGTTTCTCCATCTATATCATCAGTGTTTTGGGTTCAGTGTTCCTCCAGGCTCTCCTAAGAACAGATGTTTTGGGTTGTCCATGCAGATGGAAATCTCTATTAACGAAGACCGTGGTCTGATCAGTCATGTGACAACACTGTGCATCACACACCTTCCTGTCATATAGCTCTTGATCCTCTACGTTGTTAGTTTATAAGCAACAGGAGAGTTCTCCTAGATGATTTTAAATCTTGGAGTCCATACTGAAGCCTTTTTGACCCTGCCCCATGACTTGCCTTGTGCCCTGGAGCTGAGCATCTCAGCTGTCCCAGGAGTGACTCGTGAGGCTATCTCTGTACAAATTGATGTCCACCTCATCTGTAGGAGAGCCAATTCCTTTAAAGCTTATTCTCCACTTATTCATTCAAACCAAACCAGAGATAGAATAAGACTCATCTCTTTCAGCTTTTGGGGTTACCTTATTATTTGGTCAAATATGGAAAACAGCTTTTTCCCCCCAGAACTTTTAACTTATTTTGGTTCTAGGAAGAGACTTTCTGTCCCTCTATAATGTTAGCCCAATTCTTCTCTTCTGAAACTAGAAATCTGGCAACCATTGATTTATTTCTTTACACATTTTGTTCTGGAAATTAAAAGGCCTAAATAAAGAGAAAACTCTCACTGGTAAACACTGTCTCTAGAAACAATTGATCACTTTTATTTTAGTGTTTTCATTCACATTAATGCAATCATACTGTAAATACAATTTGCATGCTGATTTTTTTTCTCTTCACATTGTATTATGAGCATGTTCTCATGTTGATAACATAGAATTTAAATGCCTGCACAAAACTTCCTAGAAGAGATGAATCGTCATTTAGCCATTTCTTCAAGGTTGGACATTGAACTTGCCTCCAGTTTCTCAACACCATAAATAACGCCATGATCGAACCCTGTTACAAACATGGCAGCTCCTTTTGACACAAACTTCCCTAACTTACCAAAAGTGTGTTCGATAGGAGCTTTTGCAGATGGAGACTAAGACTGTGAGGGATTTAGGAATGTGACTGTCATCATGCAGCTCGTTAGCAGCTGTGCAGGAATGGCCCGAGTGTGTCGGACAGTAGAGTTGGCTTGTACCTCCCCGCTACACTGCTCGGAGGCAGAAGGAAAAGAGCCCATGGGATTTGGGCTGGATTGCCAGGTGCTGGTGGGCCCACCACCAACGAGCGGTGTTCAGATCACAGGGGTCGGGGCGCTTGTCTGCCGAGGGCCCAGGGGAACTGGAGCCAACCTGGAGGCAGTGAAGGCAAGCCCCGTCTGCAGAGCTGGGGCTCAGGGCTGAGCGTTCAGCAGCATTCCCATCCTGTTTTGCTGGGAGCACAGCCCGGGGCCCTGCCTCATCCTCTCCTGCTCTTGTCCACCACTTTCCTCTTCCACTCCTCATACATCGGAATCACAGTTTTGGGCGTAGTCCTCATAAATTTGAAGTGGAGTTCTTACCAGGTCTGTCAGGAAGATGGAAAAGGGAGAGTGAGAAGGAGAGGTGAATTCTAGGAATCCGGGCTATTTTTAAGCACATCCTCGTTATTCTAGGTCTTGCAGGTCACTGGTAACAGAGAAGAATTTTACAGACTTGACAGCTAGTGTTAAAACAATTAGGCTCAAAATGACAACCAAGGGATATGTGAGCGTGCATGTGTGTGTGTGTGTGTTCACTCTTCCTCTTTCTTCCCCTTGTATCATGGGGAAGCCTTCCTGGGCACACCTTGGGCAGGGCCAGCTGGGTCAATGGGAGGATCTAGGATCTAGGGAGTGAGCTCAAACTGTCTTGGGAGAGCTGGTGACACCCCTCTGCTGAGCACATCGGCATCACCCCAGTCCTGTCACCTCCCCTCCCTTTTGACATTCTACGCTGAGAGTTTAAGGCCTGGCTGCTTGTGAATCTGGAATTCTCTGCGAGGGTCAGGAGACTGCTCTGTCTAGTTCCTCGTCCTTCACGCTCTCAATCACTCTGGACACCACCTGCCTTTCAGTTTCCTTTCCCCCAGCACTTCCCATCCACATGGGCCAGGGTTCTCCAGAGAAACAGAACCAATAGCAGAGAGATACAGATAGAGAGATAGCTACAGAGGCAGAGAGATTGAGTTTTAGTGTAAGGAATTGGCTCATACAATTATAAACACTGATAAGCCCCAAGCTCTGTAGTTGCTGAGCTGAAGACCCAGGAGAGCTGATGTGTAATTCCAGTCTAAGTCCAAAGGCCTAAGTACCAGGAGAGCCAATGGTGTGTTTCCAGTCCGAAGGCTGGGAGGCTTGAGATCCAGGAAGAACAGGTATTTCAGTACAAGTCCCAAAACAGGAAAAACGTTGTCCCAGGCCAAAGGCTGTCAAGCAGGAAGAATTCTCTCTTATTCAGGGAAAGGTCAGCCTTTTCATTCTATTCAGACCTTCACCTGCTTGGCTGAGGCTCACCCACCTTGGGGAGGGCAATCTACTTTGCTCAGCCTACCCAATGAAATGCTAATCTCATTTAAAAATACCCTCACAGGATCACTAAGAATAATGTCTGACCAAATGTCTGGGCCCTGTTCCCCTGGCCCAGTCAAGTGGACACATACACTGAACTACCATGCCACCCAGGATTCTTCACTCCCACCATACACTCATTGCTTTGCATGGCCCCCTGCAATGTTCATGTCTATAGGCCTTCCAGCTCCCTCCACCTGGAATGACCTGCTGCTCTTCATAACCCTCATCTATAAGAAGTAGTAGTAATAATAAGAAGTAATACCTATGTGCCTTAATTATGTTTTTATGTGGCCATCTCTCCAGCTAGAAGGGGAGAGCAGGGTCTGCGATATTCTGAGGTGGCTACGAGCACAGACCCTGGAACCCCACTCTCTGGGTTTACATCCTGGCTGTTCTCCTTAGTAGCTGTCTGACCTTGGGCTCCTTTGTGTTCCATTTACTTGGTCTTCATAATGGACTTGATCATGGTGCTAGCCTCATGGGGTTGCTGTGAGGATTAGTGTACTAGAACATGGGAAGCTCTTAGACCAGCATCTGGCACACAGAAAGGACGAGATGTTCATAAGGTATATAGTGTTGTTGTTACAGTCTCAGACCAAGCACGGTGCCTGACATGTACCAGATGCTCCCTAAGTCTTTGTTGAATGGAGTCATTTATAATGAAATGTATAGAGAAGGTATGAAAGTCAGTACAGATGAAGTGATTTAAGAGAAGAACTATGAAGACGGTGGGTATCCTCCCTGGAGAGAAAGCAACAAATGACTAGAAAGGTTGTGGTGTGTGTTTGTGTGTGTGTGTGTGTGCGCGCACGCGTGCATGCGCCTGTTTGGTTGGTGGAGAAAGACTTGGTTTATTACTTTCCTTTTCCCCTTAGGCCAGTCCCTTTCTTGTGGACCGAAGCAATCTTTACACAAGTGCGTACTCGTATGTGCATTTCCATTTACACCATCTTTATACACAAAAGACAAAGAGCTAAAAGAATAGGGATAGGTGGGTGGAGTGTTTTATTTTTCTTCAAAGAGGAAAATTGCAAAGGCAACCTGTAATTGGGAAAATTTTGCTTCTTGCTCTCAGCAGTATAGACATGTGCTCTATTCCTTTACACTTAACTTGTACTGTATGTGAGGGACGTAAGAAAAAAGCAGAGACCGTATAAAAGCAATTCAAAGCCTTTCTTCAAATTAGCTGGGAGCAGTCAGAAAATATTGTCAGGAGAGAACAGAAATCACCGACAAAGGAGAAAAGTGCCTTCTAGAGCTTTGGACACTCAGCGAACACAAAGCTTAGAATGCCCACTGTTCTGCACACCCCTGGAAATGCCTCTTAATAGAATATAGAAAATCACAGTGAGTTACAAAAGGTATATTTTAGTCAATAACTATAAAAATATTATTGATCTGAGAAGTTGATAACAGACAATGATAACTGAAGAAGAGTATTTAACTTTCTAGGCATTGCTTCCTTTAAAAGTTCTTTCTCCATTTATATTTATATGGATCTGTAGCACAGAAGAGAGAGAGAGAGAAGGGGGAGGGCCCAAAGCAGTCTCCATAGTTGTACATCATTAGTTGTGACATTGTTTCTTTCCACACAGGTGGATATGGCACTGTGTAGAATGGGAACTGAACTGGGGGCCTCCCATATGGAGGCGAGAACCTTTGCTACCATCCTGGTGGTTACCAGTTGCTCCCAGTTCAGAATATGGAGTTTGCATGGACCAGAGCTTGGATTCAATTCCGGACCTCACAGTTGTAAGGCAAGCCCTCAATCTGCTGAGCTATCCCAACAACCCCTCTATTTATCTTTATCTTATTTTTTTTTAAATCATCTATAATACTGGTCTGTTACCTAGGCATTGTTCTGCTTAATCGTCACAACTATTCCATGCAGTAGGTAGATCCAGTCATTCCCCACCCCTTTCTCAGTCAAAATGCTCAGCCCCTACCTGGCTGCATTTCATTCAGTGTATTTCTGGTGCTGAACATCATCCTCACCATAACAAAACAAAACAAAACAAAAGAGCATCTCAGGAGGTAGCTTGGATCTCTGGTAGATGGTAAGGAGAGAGAAAAGTTGGAGCAAAAGCAGATTAAAATTTCCAGCCCTGCCTGGGTAGAGAGTCCTGGTTATGGAACCGGGTTCTGTTCCCATTGGGTGCTGATATTCTCATGAACTTCCCTGAAGTTTGACAGTCTCTGCAGGCAGAAGCCTGGCTGGGTCCAGGGGGACTCTAGAGCAGGGGGCTCTTCCCTAGCATCCACTGTAAATGTATAGGTAACTGTGCCTAGATGCCTTTTCCTCAGAGTGCCCATCGCTTTCCTAGGAGTCTCAACAGGTGAGTGACCTCCTAAAGAGGCTGGAGACCAGGTCTGGGTGTACAGTATTTCAGTGGTGATATGAGGTGGTGGGGGGTAGCCCTTTCCTTAGGATATGGGGTCCTCAGGGCCTTCAGCTATGGGGCCTATCACAAGGAAACATCTTCAGAAATCCTGACAAGATTAATATTGGGGAATATGGGATACCCCAAAGCCTGGTCTTTGAAGGTGACCTAGAGAATGTCTGCAAGGACGATTCTGGGGCCATCTAGCTCCCTCCTCCTGGGTAAAGGACCAGCCCTCCAGCAAACCCACCCCCATCACATTTGTAGAATCTCCACTGAAGGAGGCCCCTTTTCCTCCATTAATTTCACCCTCTGGCATGCTGCAGCCTCCAACGAGGCAGCTTTCCTGACTTCTAGTTCAGCCTTGCAAGTGAACACCCCAAATTTATTAGCTCACAAGCTGATTTTTCTTACCTCCCGTCTCTCACCACCATGCACTGATAGCACAGACAAGAACACGTTTCTTATCTGTACATCTTGCATGGTCTCTACCTGTTGGGCCAGGTGGCTTCTTGCAGTGGAGGTCCAGCCTCAGTCCCCCTTGCTGCAGGATTTTCTGAGACGCTGCTGTCCAAGTACAAGGAGGCCTTCCCATGGGACTGGTGAATGTAACTCGGGGGTCAAGCTTATCTCCTAAAAGCGCCTGCGGCTGGTGCTATAGGAAGTTTGTGTTCTGTTCCTTCCCACCCATCTTCTCTTCCCCGACCCATGCTTTTTCTGTCCCTTTCCTTGGCTACGATGTGAGAGAGGGCACCATGAGCTTTGGAATTAGATAGGTTATTTGCATTTAGCACATTTATCTACCTTTATTAGTTCTTGAGTGCAGACAAGTTACTAGTCTTCAGTTCATTTCCTCATCTGACAAAGGGTTTGGTTTTTCTCTTCTATAGCTGTTCTGCTGATTAAATGGAGTGATGCATGTACAAGTGGAAACTAGGTACTTAGTAAATATCGGTCTCCTTAACCCTCAGAGGCGCCTGAGTATGGAGATAACGTGAAAGTGACACATAGGTCAATTCTTAGAGCAGCTGTGACCTTGTGACCAGACTGAGGAAAGTCACCTCCTTGAACTCTCCTCCCACCCCACCCCCTGACCGTCTTCTTCCTCTGGCAGGGAGCTTCCTGCTGGTCTCCCACTAACCCTGAACTTCGAGATGGCTAGACCCCCGCTAGTCCCAGCCCAAGTCCTACCTGGGAAGTAAGCATCAAACTCCAGAGGGCTTAGCTGAGTACCACCCTCAGGAGCGAAGCTGGGAATCAGGCCTGGAGGTATAAGAGTATGACAAGCTGAGACTTGATTCAGATTGGTGCTGATTTCCCCAGGGGCTTAGTCCTTCAGAGCCCCCTGGCATGGTGACATTGATGGGTGGCACATTGCAGAATCTGTGCTTTTCAGAGGGACTTCAACACCTAGCTAGGGGTTGGGATCAGGGCCCAGCGGCTGGCAGGGACAGCGGCCCAGCCTAGCACTCTACAATTTAGTGTGTTTTGGCTACAGCAGGCAAGTGAACTATCTAGTCCTTATGACCGGGGCAGACTGAGTCTAGAATTGAGCCCAGCCCCACCCTAGTTGGCATGAGTGAGCTGAGGCTGGAGGTTGAGGCTTGTATAGCTGGGGCCGAGTGGGGGGGCGGACCCGAGTCCCCTTTTGGAAGAGCCTGGCTTTTGGATAATTAACACTCCAACGGGAACATTTCAAAGGACATTTCAGAAGAGGAACCAGGGTGTATGAATGGGCCAGGAGTTAGGTGGGCTGGGGGCAGGGTGCTCCATGACTGAGGGACTCTGGCATGGGGTGGGATAAGGCAAAGAGTGAGGAGCAGAACAGAAGGAAGACACAGGGGACAGCCATTTGGCCTCCCTCCTACCATGTACCTCTTTCTATCCATGCTGCATCAGGAGCTTAGTTGCAGGGCACCTGCTCCTTCAACCTCTGAGTATTGCAGTGTGTCCACCCTTAAGACACAGGCCCCAGGGCCAGCTCACCTTTCAGCCGTCCACAGGGCTAAGAGCATCCCACCAATGAAGGCAAAATCCATTTTGAATGAGAGAGGTGGAGTCAGACTGGCGTAGTGGCTGGGTCTGCACCTCCTTCCCACCTCACCAGCTCTTCCCCACCCCTTCCCTTCCTTCCTTCCTTCCTTCCTGTTATGACGTCACCTCTCGCCACTGCCCTCACACCCATCCCCTCCTGCCGTCTGCTCCTCTGCTTCCTGGCTGCAGGACTAGGTGCTGATTAAGATGGATGGATTTGTAAGAGGCATTCAATGTGACTAGAATAAAAAGCACCACTGCCTAGCGGGCATGCGGCCAGAAAGTAGCATCACTCGGGAGATTACTTTACTACTGCAGTGTGTCCTTAAAATAGCGTGTGGCCCTCCATGTTCCATTGTGGTTGCTATTTATATAAATGTAGATCCACACTGCATGCATTCAAAGCAAAAGCTTTTCTCTGTTTCCCTCCTACCTTCTTCTCTTCCTCCTGGTTATTTGTGAGTGGAGCTCAGACACCAATTTTTAGAAGAAGTGGGAAGGATCTACTGTCACTGGGAAAGGTGACATTTTCCTACCTTCTGGGAGGTGGTGTGCTGCTTCAGCGCAGCTTGGCGGTTGGCCCCCTTCTGGAGCTTAGTGGAGCTGGACTTGAGAGCCCAGAGGTCCCCTTGGCGATGCCTTCCCAGGGGCTGTGGATGTGTCCCAAGAACCATCCTTCCCTCCCACCTCCTCTTTAACAGTCACCACATCATTTACCCACTTGGAGACCTTCTCTCCAGATGCAGAATTGACTTGATACGCAGACACTGCTTGGTTAGCACGATGGAGGAGGTCGGGGCATCTGGTCAAGGTCAGGCGGAAGTAGACGCCTGGTCTTTTCTCCTGCTGCCCAGTCTGGGCCTCACTGTATGATAGGAACAGGAGACGCTAAAGTTCCCTTTCACGTGTCAGATCTGTTTTCAATGTTCACCGGCTGCTGCTCATTCAAAGTGGAACCTCGAGTTTCTCAACAGTCCAAAGAAATAGAGACCTTATTTATCCATAGTGCAAATGAATGATCAAGAGAGGTACATCTGCCTCTCTGGCATGAAGAGGGCATTAGTGATGTTTAGATGCAAGAGTCCAGCATAGAGTCAGAGGGAGGTGCTTGTGGATAGATGAATTCTTCATTCTAATAAGGAGCTACTAAAATCTGTTGGGCTGTGGTGTGGTGTGGAGTGGTGTGGTATTGTACGTTGTGGTATGGTGTGGTGGGTGTGTTTGTGTGTGTGTCTGTTTATGGTTAAATGGTGCTATAGAATTTTTCACCATCTCTTAATTTTTTTGTAAGCTCTTTAAAAAATAATTGACAGCTGAATAGCAACAGGCTCGAAAACAATGAGATCATCACTCTGCTATTTATAGATCCCCATCCCCTGAAGCGTGCAGATCTTGATATTTAGATTGTGCAGGTCTGTGGGTGGGACTCCTGCCCAGTTCTGAGCTCCCTGCTGTACCCATCGCATGGCTGTCTTCTGACATCCGTTAACCACCTGTTTATAAACAGAAAGCTGAAATATGGAGCCAGGATCTAAGTAGAGAATGGCATTATCTAATTCTGTTTTCCCACTTTTATTTTTTCACTAGGCTTTACCCATTTCATATATTTGGAAGCAAACCCAGAGAAGAACAGCATTTGAATCAATTCCAATTTGTATGCATGGTCAGGAGTTAAAAAGGGAAAATGCTATCTTACACAAGATAAAGAAAGAATGTTGAGAGTGAATAGGAAATAGATAGTGAAGATATTACTGAAAACAGTAATTCTGCCACTTTACTGTTAATGAAATGTAGAAACCACGATTCCGGTCCGGAGGTTTAAACACTGACTGCTCACTCAAAGTGCATAGCGAACCCTGCTTGAACCTGGGTCATTCTTTATGTGGAAAGCCCCATAAAACCTGCATTTGTACTGGTATGAGCAGTTGTTTCACTGCAAATTAAGACCTATGACAACCCTTAGGACCCAGAAAAGATAGAATCCTCTCGTTCAGATATTAACGTCCAAATTGATCTTGAAATAGAACCTCCTTCTTTGAATTTTCAAATTGATCTTGAAATAGAACCTCCTTCTTTGAATTTTCTGACTCATAATGATCTTTAAGCTAGTCAGTTAACCAGAGGATCAAAGAAGAACTAAGTAGAATTTAAAGGGAAAGAGGAAAGCAATTTCAGTTAGAGCAGAACTTTGAATACTGAGAACAAGTCTGAGCTGTAGTGGATTGTAGCCATGAACAGCTACTGCTGGGGGCCAGAGCAGACTTTTCAGAACCATGGCCAGCATAGCCCCCAGACTCTAATAGAAACTTCTTTGTACAGGACAGTTCTTTACTAACCCTGCATTTAAAATAACTCTGCAAGTATAACCACTCCCCATCCAGACACCAGAATGTCAGAAAACTTTTGTTTGTTTTAATATAGTGGGTCTCTCACTTTTACAAACTCTCATTAGGAGATGGGGAGTATCATAATCTCATTCAGCATTTTGCAAAGAGCACACCACTCCACTGCTATTTAAAAGAGAATGATAACTTCCTGTGGATCACATGGTACAGCAGTGACCATAACGTGCCTCCCAATTAGTGGTGTGCTCTGCAGACTATCTTGGCACCTGAGTACGAAGTCAATCTGGGCTGACTCATGACTCTTCATCTGACTGTTACATGTAGCAAACAGAAGTCAGTCAAAAGAGACTCGTTTGATTAGATCATTGCTTATATAACTCCAGCCAGGCAACTTTCCATTCATAAGGAAGCTCTTTTTCTAACAGTGTGTGACCCAGAGAGAATATTTGCCCCCTGCCTCACCACAATATTATGAATAATACTTTTTGAGCACTATGCTAAAGGCTTTACAAGCATTACCTCATCAATTTTCATAACTTCAGTTCTGGGAGGTAGGTACTAAATTGGCGCAATTTTATGGATAAGACTGAAATTTAGAGAGCGTAAGTAAATGATATGTATTTATTAGTTAAGGGAGCCAGGGTTTGAACCTATTTTTCCAGCCACTCTGCTATAGTTGAGAACTGTCATTTTAGCTTTCTCTCTCTTTCCCCACAATTTCTTTCAATTACTGAAGTGGATTTGGTTTTTAGAATTATATCTAATGTAGATATTAGTGATCTCATGTCTCATATGGCTTGTGATTTGGGCTCAGCCAAATTTCAGCTAACTCTCATGTCCAGTTGTAAGTCATTGTGTAATGATCTCTCTGGCTCTCTTGTTTTTTCTTGGACGGTTCAACCAAAGGAATTATAAGAAAAGTTTGGGGATGCCAGGATGGCTCAGCAGGTTATGCACTTGTCTTGCAGCCTTGGGGTCCGAGGATCGAATCCCAGCCCAGGCCTGTGAGGACCCATATGCTGAACTGGAGTGTGCCCTCAGTTCGGTTCTCACAGGGGCGAGTCTCCTATGTGGGAGGCCCCCATTTTGGCTCTAGCCCCAGGCATACTTCCCATGTGGGAGGCTGCTGGCTCAAGGGTTTGTGCTTCCCATTCAGGAGGCCCTTGGCTGGTTCCTGCCCTGCACAGCCCCACGCCCACCTGTGAAATGAAACTATGTAGAAAACTAATAATGTGCAACTATGGAGACTGTTCAGGGTCCTCCCCCTTCTCTCTGTCTCTGTCTTCCTCTCTCTCTCTGTCAAAAACAATAAAAATAAATCTTAAAAAAAAAAAAAGAAAAGTCTTAATTCATGTGCAATTTTCATCAACCTTGCTGATAGCTCACTATTCATTTCCCTTAATCCAAGTAAACGAGTCTTTTATTCACTCCTTCTGTTCAACCAGGTTCTCCAGCTAAGTACGCTCACTTGCATATTGCCTTTCCTAAGCGTCAGCCAGCTCCCTACATAGTATAAGCTCCACAGAGCTCATGCCCCTTACAAGGCTGTAGATGCCATCCCCTTGTCTGTGTCTTGGCACCAAACACAGGAAGTGGTGGTGAATCCACAGAAGGACGTAGCTTGTTCTTGGTGGTGCTCAATGAATATCAGGATTGAATCTCATTGCTAATGTCCAGTAAGTTCTTTTGTGTCCAGGGTAGTGTCTTCTGTCTTTTCCATTGAGTCACCTAGAATGTTGTGACTTCTTGTAACTGGGAAACACTCCACAAACCCCTGAATAAAAGGGTAAATCTTCACCTTCAGTCCAGAAAGGGCCTATGGCAAATTGTAGACCTTGAATTCATGGAGTCATATTTTTTGTGTGTGTGTTTGTTTTTTTGTGGGTTCACTCTGTGAAGAAGAATTGGAACCAGCAACTCTCTTTGACCGTTTTTTTTCCTTTGGTATCCTAAGTTGGTACCAACTTGATATTCTAAGTTGGTGGTTGTGGTACATTTTATACCTCTTGGTTCTGAGCCGCTGTCAGGCCCAGGGTTGTTCCCCTTTGCATGTTAATATAGGAGAGCTGTCTGGAAAGTGTCCAGCCACGTAACTGTTCTCATTATATTGACAATGGTTGGATTTTTTTTTTCCCCAGACAGCCCTCATATAGCAGAATCTATAGTCTTGCTCCTAATAGCTTTCATTTCTGTATGCATCTTGCATGGGAAAGCAGAATTGGGAGGGGAGAAAAATGAAATGGAGCCTAGAGTCTCCCCTCTTTCACATCTTGGTTTATACCTGTATGACAATGGGGCTTCTCAGCTCTCCTGGAAATGATGGCAGTGTCTATACATATGCATAATGTCTGTAAGATCTGGGGTTTTCCAAAGAATGGAAAAACAAGGTTCCAAAGAAGACCAGGATTCACCAAACAAAATCACTAAATGTCTCAGGGAGAATGACTGACTTCATTCATCCACTTGTTTGTTCAACAAAAATTTCCTAAGCACTTCTTATGTGCCAGGAACTATGTCTGCTAGGAACTGGGGAGACAGAAGCAAACAAAACAAATTAAGAATCCATGCCCTTATGGAACCTAGGTTGTAGAGGGAAGTTGGATAACAGATAAAATCAATAAGGAAAATGTTAGACAGTGATTAGGAACACAAAACAAAGCAGGAGGTGGGAATATAAAATGTTATTGGCGGGGGAAGGGGGGGGGTTGAAATTTTAGATGGGATGGCCAGATGAAAGCCTCACTGAGAAACCAACTTAAATAATGTTTTTCCTTTTTTTTTTTTAAATTGTTAAATTTACTGGGGTGACATTGATTGGTAACAATTAGACAGTTTCCGGATGTACACGTCCACATCACCCATGCATCGCATTATGTGCTCACCTCCCAGAATCAGCTCCCCTTCCATCACCATCTATCGGGTGTCCACTCCCACCTCCCCTCCCCCCACCCCTGGGAACCAGCATTATGGACACACTCAATAGCTTGGTGGTTACCTGGGGAGGGGGGAGGACGGGGGAGGGGTGTTTTTCTTTTAATGGAAAAGTTTAAACACACTCCAAAGTAGAGTGGCTAGCAGCATTACCCCCTTGTGCACTCATGCCCTAGAAAAGGTGGTTCTTGAGTAAGGGCCTGCCTGAGAAGGTACAGAGTGGGATTACTGATTCATATGGTAGTTCTATTTTTAAGTTGTTGAGGAATCTCCATACTGTTTTCCATAGTGGCTGTAACAATTTACATTCCCACCAACAGTGCACAAAGGTTCCCTTTTCTCCACATCCTTGTTATTTCTTGTCATTTTGATAATAGCCATTCTAACAGGTGTGAGATGGTTTTGATCTCTATTTCCTGATGAATAGTGATATGGAGCATCTTTTCATGTGTTTGTTGGCCTTTTGAATATCTTCTTTGTAAAAATGTCTGATTAGTTCTTATGTCCATTTTTAAATCAGGTTGTTGTGCTGTTGAGTTTTATGAGTTCTAATATATTTTGGTACTAATCTTTAAAAGATACATGATTTGCAAATATTTTTCCCCACTCTGTAGGTTGCCTCTTCATTTTGTTGATGATTTCCTTTGCTGTGCAGAAGTAAATACTCTGGATTTTGATCTGAGTAAAATGGGGTGTCATTGCAGGTTTTTGAGGAGAGAAGAGATTTACAGTTTAACAGGATCCCCTTGGCTTCAGTGAAGAATAGACTGCAAAGGACCATGGTAGGAGTATTTTTTTTTTTTGCAAGATATCCAAGGTGTGGCAATAGTTTAGGTGAGAGAGAAGATTAGACTAAGGTGGTCACACTGGTAAGAAATGGTTGTAGTGTGAATATATATTTGAAGTCTATAATATATATGACTATGTCAGATGTAGGATGTGAAAGAAAGAGAGAAGTCAAAGCTGACTCCAAGGTTTTGGGCCTGAACGACTAGAAGGGTGTGTTCTCCAGTTTTCTCAATTGTAAGTTGATGATATTGATGCTCCTCTTATCAGATGGCTTATTGAGAGACTTTGGGTGAATTGATTAACCATTTTAGATTTCTAGGACTGAAAGCGTCTCTTCAAGACATAATATTGTGGCACCTAATTGTTTAGCCTATACATAGATTCACTTTCTGTCATCTTTTGGGTTTTTTTTTTTAAAGATTTGAAGCTACTTAAACATTACTTTTTTGATACATAGGGAATATTTATAGATTACATTATGCACTCAGCTAAGCCCATCACAAACAAGCGCTGTCCAGCAAGTATTCAGCCAGGTAATAATAAAAAGTACAAGTGTTTATGGCTGGAATTTTCCCAGACAGCCCTCTTCTTTTAGTCCTTAAAACAAAGCTATGAAAAAGATCTTAGCATTCTTATCTTATAGACTGAAGTTTAGTGAGATTAAAAGGAATAATGTCCATGATCACTCAGCTGATATGTGGTAGAGCTGCAATTTAAACCTAGCTGTGTCTAATTCTAAAGCTTTTTCTCTTAACCATTGACCTTCTGCTGCCTCCCACTTCCTTTTCTTGCTCAAAACCCCCACGTCTCTCTTTTGCTGATCAGAGTTCCACCATCTTTCTGTAGGAAAAAATTATTTTAAAACTTCTCTATAGAACCAAGATCATGGAGTTTAAAAGTAATGGTTGTCTTTGAATCCTTAATGTGAGT
>PVKE010020888.1:0-27065 GCA_004027555.1 Craseonycteris thonglongyai
CAGTGGAACTGACCAATGAAAGTAACAAAAACAACAACAACAAAATAATAATAAAACTGAACCAATATTTGTATTATAGGGGGTCCCAGAAGTAGAACACAGAGAGAAAAGGGCAAAAGTTTATTCAAAAAAATAATGGATGAAAACTTTCCTAACATGGGGTAAGAAGCTAACATCCTGATCCAGGAAGCTTGGAGAGCTCCAAACAAGATAAATCCAAAGAGAGCCACATCAAGACATGTTATAATAAAACTGCCAAAGTTAAAGACAAGGAGAGAATCTCAAAAGCAACAAGAAAACACAACTTGTTACATACAAGGGAATCCCTATGAGACTACCAGCAGATTTTTCCAAGAAATTTAGAAGGTCCCAAGGGAGTGGCTCAAATATATACACAGAGATGGAAAGCAAAAACAAAAACAAAACAAAAACCTGCTGACCAAAAATATTCTAACCAGAGAAGCTGTTCTTCAGAATTGAAAGATATTAATAGTTTTCCAGACAAGCAAAAGCTGATGGAGTTCATCACCAATGTCACAGTGTCCCTTATTAAAGGGACTTCTTCAAGCTTAAGCAAAAGAAGAATGCTAATTGCTGACAGAATAACATGAAGGTATAAATCTCACAGGTAAAAATAAAATATAGTTAAAATTCAGAATACTTTTAATGTTGTAATGGTGGTGGGTAAATCACATTAATCTAGTATGAAGGTTAAAATACAAAGTAAATAACTAGCTACAATTTTTTAATAGACAAGACAAAAAGATGTAAACTGAGATATTGATAACATAAAATGTGGTGAAGGAGAATAAAAAGTCATTTTGTGTATTAGACCATAGGTTGGGATTGTTCCTGACTATATAACCTCACATCCTGTTGATTCTCTTTGCTGGAGAATTCGAATCCAATCTTTGTCTTAAGAGTTTCAGCAAAGACTAATGATGAGCTATATGAAAGCTCATCTGTCCGTCCTGAAACAAACTTGGGCCAGGCAGGTGAGGGCTCACACCCACCAGCACTACATCGCGTTAACCCTTATAACTGGGTAGAAGACCCAACTGAACTGTATAGATTGATAATGTGGGGTCAGCCAAAGGTCATAAATATGACTAGAAAACTGGGTATATAAAAAACACAAATATTTACTATATTATAATTGTGTTATTTTATGATTCTGTTATTCTATTATAAAATATATTGCTTTTTTGCAATTACAAAAACAGAATAGGCAGAAATTTAACAATATGTTAGGATACATATAAACATGAACAGTTATCCAATAACATAGCATAGAGGTCAATAATTAATAAATTTTATAAAGTGTCTGAATATATACGGTATACAGAAGAGATTAAGATTGAATTGAGTAAATATGAAACACTCTAATTCAATTTTTAAAAATAGTATACCAAGCTTTGGAAAAACTGAGTGGTTTTCCTAGTTCTAATATACTATACTCGTATTCTATAGTACTCTATGAAAGTCACTACAATTTTTCTTAGTGTCCATACTTGCAAATTGAGAAATATAATACCTGCTCTTCCCACTTCTAGAGTTGTTAAGGAGATTCAAGAATATGTTAAATCACTTTGAAAACCACATAATCCTATGAAAATATTATGCTGTATATTTTTGAAAGATTGCTATTAATATTGTATTGTTATTAATCTCCTGTATTGTTATTAATCTAAGACTCTACAGAGGGAGAAAGTAAATGTTTAGCAGCTATAAATGAATTAGCTTGCTGAGTCTAAGTTATATTTCAGAACAAAGGCACTCTATGGTAGCAGTTTTTATGAATACTTGGGAATATCAATTAATTGCCATTAAAATTTACTTACTGGTAGTGAAATTCATCTACATCGAAGCTGGTAAAGTTCTCCTGACTGCATTTTTTGTTTTTTGTTTTTTTTTATCATCTGAAAATAGCTGCAGATGATAAAACCATAGATTTTCCCATTTTTTTGTGAATATTCATATTTAGATATACTTCATTTGAAAACCCAAGTAATTAGACAAGTAATTACTAGAATTTGAGAAAGGAAATCAATAGATATGTAAGTAAAGGAAAAGAAAGGGCAGAAATTATTGAATTCGGGAAGTAACTTACAGAAAATTCTCTCCTAATAAATTATTTCTTCACAAATCAGTCCTCATTTTTTGAGTCATTCTGGTCTTGATTGTTCCTAAATTCTCATAGATGGTACTCACCATGATACACTCATCTACATTAGAGCACTAAAAAGAAATATAAGGTTTCATTTAACTTAAAATGTAACATAGTAACACTCTAGCTAATAATAATTTTATTAAATCATAGGAGCCATATATTTTATATTTGAGAATTAAGAATATAAATATAGCTTCTGAGAAAAAAAAGTCCACTTAAAATGAAAAATGGATTTGAGTAAGTGGAAAAAGAGATCTCTACAAAAAGAAAGTAAGAGAAAAGAGATACACACAGCAAAGGCATTTAAAAATATATTTTTATGTTGCTTATAAGAACATAAAAGTACTGAGTCCATAGGTTTTTATGTTCATTTCTTCGTTTATTTTTTAATTGTTAATATAGTATTTTCTTTTCTCCTCCTGAAGAACCTTGTAAATAATCCATTTTTGTCTTGTGGGATGAATGAATTCCAATGAATGGAAGAAAAACACTATGTTCAAGTGGGATCTCAGTGAGTGGAATACGTTGCAGCTGCATTTCCTAGTCATAATTAATTCCTGTCGGAAAACTTGATTACTAGGAGTTGGAAGGCTAATCGGAGGGCGTGGCTTCCTAGACCAGCTTTGGTCTGGAGCACACACAGCTGTGGGATTCCAGGAAGGAGGTGAGCTGCTCAGAAAATGATGGCGCAAGCACACAGACCACCAGAGAGACAGTCGGACAGCTCCAGAGAGAGCTGTAGTATCCAATCCGAGTTAAAAGCAAAATCAGGGGGAAAAGAAGTATATCCTCTTCTTTAGGCATTGACACTTTTTTGGCTATTTATTGAATATCCTGCTTATATGTTTGCCTGGTGATGAAAATTCTAGCAGTTGGTTTTTGATGTTGATCTTGTGAATGCCTTATATATTTTCCTCCATTCTAGCCACATTTTTCTTTAATGAAACACAGGTTTTAGTATAAGGTAGTAATTCATTATGCAAATGTACCTTGCTTTAATAAACAATGTGTTCTCAGTGGCCACATCTCAAAACACCTGATCCTCAATATTGATGTCATCTCATTACAAACCAATAGAACTCATAAAAGTATTAAAGGAGCAAAAGGTGAAGCATAACTATATGGAATCATGGTCAACTGGGACAACTATCAATTTTCATTGTGCCCATTCTTTCCCCCCGTAAACAAAGATTGGAGTGGACAGAGCAAAGACAACTTCTTCCTGCTCCTGCATTCTGGTTTCCTCTCATGGTGTGCTGTGTCATTTATTTGGATTAGCCCTCCAGCCCAGAACATTGAAAAGATCTGTAGCTCTCCTCACCACTGTTCTCTTTTTCTATGAAAGACTTTAAGCAGAAATGTACAGAAGTATGAGAACACTGAATGTGCTGATGAGCGGAGGGAGTTTTCAGTTCTGGACCCGGACACGAAAAGGGTTAATGACAGGCCCGTGATTCAGCCACTCTACACTTTGGGATTCCCCAAGGAATGACTCACGTCCACCAGTCCTCCCTAGCATAGGCTTTAACATCCACCAGCAGAAAGCTCTAAGGGAGTCATTGTCTTTAAGAGAGGCACGTGAGGAGGGCAGGGCCTGTCTCTCTAAATGGTGTGTGAAAAATAAAATTTAAATGATGGGACATTACTGGGTACAGGAAGAGTGTTAGGCACATCGATGTTTTTTATCTTTGTAACTAATGGGATATACATTGAGAAGCCCCCAAACAAAAAGAGCTCCTACCTCTGTGAACCATTTCACCCACATTGTTGAGAACTCAACTATTAATTCCAAACTGAGATTCTTAAAAAATAACAGAGAAATGTTAAAAAAGGCAAAGGGAGAAACTCAAGGGGATGCCACTAGCTAAACTGGAGACCTGCTGAACTTCAGCGCATTGAGGTATTCACACATTGTAAATCTTATGTTTAATATTCATGGAGTAAAATTCCTTCTGTAGCTGTAGGGGTGGATGGATTTCAGGGCCCCAAAGGGGTTGCCATTTCTCTGGAAGCACAGGTACTCACATGAGAATGCTCCCGCTGTGTTTATGAGAAAAAGCCTACCCTAGACCAGCTGATTCCCAGGATGAACAGACAGTCACTGCTTGGATGAACTGCAATAACAGGTTTACCAAGCATGTGCTTGTTTGGTTGCACTCGTGTAAAAGCATTTCATGGCTACTTGTTATTGTGGCCTTGATCTTGGTTAAGTCCAGAGTATTCATACAGAATATCCATATTGGCTATTACATGAAAATTTAGAAACATATTATATATTACATGTAAAACTTGTTTGTACTTCCAGTAATCAAATCCCTACTAGGTATCCAAACCAATAAGGAGGATTTGTCTTTTATTTTTATTCTCAATACAATCTTTCCTGTTGCCCTTTATATACTATATTTTATATAAACTTTATTTTATGTATATGAGGTTAATAATATATAGTATTTATCACTTCAACTAAAAACATGGAACTGCTAAAAAAAACTTAATTATTCATAGAGTTTCACTTCTGAAATAAATCTTACCAATTCTCACCATAATTTATAATCTTGGATAGGCTCTGATAGAAATGGGGAAATACTATTTTTTATTTAGTATTCTATTTCATAGGTAAAACTAATTCTTAAGAATTCAACAACTTCAAATGCACTGTATAATTTTATGTTTGTTTATTGGTGAGAATGCACTATTTTTCTCATGTTTTTTAAGAGTTGACTTGTAAAACAAAGCACAAGAATGCCATATGGCTTTTCATACCAAACTAAGAATTGGGCTCAGTGGCAAGTCTTTTTTATTGTTACTTGAAAACCCTTAAAATATTGAAATGTCTACAAAAGCAATAAAACGATCACAGGATTATATGGTGATATTTAATTTCTGCACAAGTTAAATATCACTGATAATTAACTGTTAGAAGTTTATTTTGAAGTGACATTTTCCTGGAGTATCAGACCTTTACAACATAATTAAAAGCTTTCTCATTGTATTGGTATCCTACTGCTTATATGAAAGCTGTTTAAAATTGTGATTCTACATTATAAATTACTATACGTATATAACAATATGTAAGCCATTCACATGTGTTGTCTTAGTATAAAATAGTGTTCTGAAGAGTTTAGGCAGTGACAGTTTTCATGGATAGTATAATGGGAGAGTTGGGGGGGAGAGGAATGAGTTTTGGAAAAGTATTTTGAGCAGCCAATCTGCATACCTAAAAAATAAAAATAAAGAACTCATTCTAAAAAAGGGCAAATAATCATTAACCACAACGGTATTTATAAAACAATATTTACCTCAACTGTAACAGGCCCCTTCTGAGGAAACAGTGATGATAGCTCTCTCCTCTGTAAGATGATTTCTAGCAGACTTCCTTATTCCCTGCTTAGTTCTCATACATTCCTATTGCCAGAAATGTCTTCTTTACGAAAAAGGCATTTGTTTAGATTCAATGTGAGAATTAAGATGTGAAAAACAAGTACCATAGAAGCTATGGCATCGCTGTGTTATACTGATGAAAACTGATCAAATAAATCTCCTCTGATAGGAGAAGAAATTCAGATAAAACAGGAGGGTGCTTAAAATATTTCCAGTTGCCTGGAAATGAGGATAGAAGGTGAGGACAAGTCACAAGAAGACCCACATCTATTATTTTACTATTTTAGAAAATTTCTATGAATGTCTTATTTATATATTTCCTTAGAAGCTGATATCAGAGATGGAAAAACTATGAATGGAAGGGAGGATTACTTCCCTCAGCACTTCCATTGTTATCTGACTCTAAGACACCTTTTTTCACTTTAACTTTTTAAAATTGGGATATATTTTACATTTTATTATAGTTTACTCTCAATAGCATTTCACATTTGATAAATATGATCAATATACGTACAATTCATTTAAAATGTTTGTATAGTATAGCTATTAAAATTTGAAATAGCTTTTAAACCAAGAGAATCTTCCAATACTATACATGTGAGTATCACACTTAGTGAAGTAGAAACAGAAGACTTTATACATATAATAAAGAGAAAAAAGATATAAAATAGGATTAGACATTCCAAATAAAGTGAGGAGTTCTAACATATGTTTCATTGAAATCCCAAGAGAAGAGAGAGAGTGTGAGATTCATAGTATAATACTTGAGAAGAAAATGCTTGAAAATTTTCCATATCTGATTTAAGCCCTTCACTTACAGTCTCACAGCATCCAGAAAATCCAAACTAGAACATCATAACAAAACTACAAAAACTCAAAGACAAATAGAAAAATCTTAAAAGTATCAGGAGAAAAATACAAATCACCTTCAAAGTAACAGTTATGCTAAAAGCCCTTTTCTCAACAACAGTAACAACCATGGGAAAGTGAAGAAATCAGGATGACAGTCACAATGTGAGAAGAAAAATAGCTACCAGTGTCGTCTGATTGGCACAGGATCACTTATCCCTGCTTCTCCCTCTAGATACAACTAAATACCCTGGAAAAAGAAGATGTACTGACCAAGAACCTTAGGGCTGAGAAACAATGCAATAGCACTCCATTCCCTGAGATGTCTCTTTTATTCTGATTTACTTCACATAATGACATTTTATCTCCTTAACACATTTTTACCTTAATTTTTCTGTAGTAGTACCACCATTAAAAAAAGTAAGGGGAAAGTCAGATGGCTCAGTGGGTTAAGCACTCACTTTGCAGAGCCGGGGACCCAGGATCGAATCCCGGCCCCGGCCCATGCAAACCCATGTGCTGAACTGGGGAGTGCCCCCAGTTCAGTTCTCTCTCTGTCTCTGTATCTCTCTCTCTCTCTCTCTCTCTCTCTCTCTGTCAAAATAAAAATAAATAAATAAATAAACAAACAAACAAATAAATAAATAAATAAAAGTGAGGATGATAGCAACTATCTTTTCAATGTTACTACTATAAACAAGATGCTTCCAAAATCTCTTAAATATCTGTGATGAATTAAATTAATGATCTAACTTATCACATGAAGAAAGTAAAATAAGAAGAGTGAATAGAAAATAATAGTCACATCTGGCCCTGGCAGATGTAGGGTGGGGCCCGGGTATATGTTGAGTTTTGTTATATATATACTATCAAGTTCTTTATTAAATTTTCTTCTAATTCCAGTCTACTGAGAGTTATAATATAAAAACTCATTGAGTATTAAAGCATTTTGTAATGTCTATTGAGATAATCTAGTTATTTTTTTATTCCCAATATAGTTATCAAAGTCAAGAGGAGAGACAACATTAAGGACACTAGAGAAAACTGAAGCCTCTGGTACCTATAGAAAAAGCAAACATTCAAAATATCCTACATCCCAGAAATTAACATAAACCCTCACATGAAAGCCCAATTTATCTTAGTTCCTAATACATGACATACCAAGCCTGGCTTTCAACAAGCAATTATAAGACATTCTACAAATAAGAAAAATAGACATCATAATCTGAAATGATAAAATAAGCATCACAATCAGATTCTAATATGTCACAGATATTTGAATTATCAGATCAAAAATTTTATGTAACTATGATTAACATATCAAGGGCTAATGGAAAGAGTATATAACATGCAGAAACAGACAGATGATGCAAATAGAAATTCAGAAACCATAAAATCAAAAAGAAATTCTTCTGCTATGGACTGACTATGTCTCCACAAAACTCATGTGTTGAAGCCCTACTATGATGATATTTGGAGGTGGTGTCTTTGGGAGGTGGTAGTTAGGTCAGAGTGGAGCCCATGGATGGAATTTTGAGTCCTCATAAGAAGAGAGCTAGCCCTCTTTGCTCTCTCAGCCATCTGGAGATTCAACAAGATGAATGCAAGATAAACTTCACGAAGAATCCCACCATGCTGAGAAGGAAGTGTTTGTTGTTCAAGCCACCTAGTCTACGATAATCTATTATACCAACCCTGAGAACTAAAATAGCTAGAAAAAAAAATAGTGTAGCAAAAATGAAGAGTGTCTTTGCTGGATACATTCATCATTACATAGCTGAAGAAAGAATGAACTTGAACATATGTCAAGAGAAACTTCCCCAACTGAAAAGCAAAGGGGAAAAAGAATGAGAAGCAAAAACAAAATAACAAGAAAAACAAACCAAAATGGAACATTCAAGAATAGTGGGACAGTTTCAAAAGGTGTAACATATACACAATAGAAACACCAGAAGAAGAAATAGAGGATAAAGCAGAACAAATTTTTGAAATGTTAGCAGTTGACAATTTTTCAAAATTATAGATACAGGAAGCTCAGCGACTACCATGCACCCAACAGAAATAAAAAAGCAAAGAAGAACAATCCCTACCTAGGCGTATTATAATACATTCAAACCACAGAAAGCTAGAGGCAAATAATATATCTTAACAGAAGCCTCAGGGGGTAAGTTTCTTATCTATAGAGCAGGGAGGATATGAATTACATAGGACTTCTCACCAGAAATCACACAGGCAAGAAGAGAATGGTGTGTAATATTTGAAGTGTTGTAAGTAAAAAACGGTAACAACTCATGTTCTTTGTATCCAGCAAAATTATCCTTCAATCGTGGAGAAATAAATACATTCCATAGCAAACAAAAAAACAAGGGAATTGACTACCACCAAACTACTCTTGCAAGAAATGAATTCTTCAGGTATAGTGAAAATATAGTCAGAAACTCAGATTTACATAAAGAAAATAACACTACTGGAGAGCTATTATAAAAGAAATAAGTGAAATTTTTGTTTTTCTAAACCTTAAGTTGATCTGAAGTTAACTGTTTCAAGTAATAACTGTAACAGTATATGGTGTGACGATAGTATATTAATAGGTGAAATGATTGGTGACAGTAATGGATGGAAGTAATTGGGAATACTTCATTAACATAGTTCTACATGTGAAATAGTCCATTGCTGTTTTAAAGTGGACTTAGGTTAGTTAAAAATATATACTACTGGAAATTTAGGGCAAACACTCACCAGTTTAATAAAGAAGGATACTGGTGTAAAAAAGAATAGATAAAATGAAACCATATAATGCTTAATTAAAACCATAGAAAGCAGGAAAGAAGAAAAACAGGAAACAGAATAAATGTAATATATAGAAAACACTTATAAACATGATATTAAAAACCAAATATATCAATAGTCACTTTAAACATGAGTGTGTAAATATACCATCTAAAAAATAGAGAATGTCAGAGTGCAGCAAAAAAACAGAGCCAGCTATGTTTTCTACAAGAAAACATTTTAATTGAATATAAAATTATAGATTAAAATTTTTTCTGCAGTATGTCAAAGCATTAACTCCATTGTCTTCTGATTTCCTTCAGTAGATACACAGATTTCCTATTCAGATGACATTATGTGAGAAAACTTGTGTCATGGTAATTTCTGTGCCTTTGTTTCTTTCTCTCTAGAATATTTTAGTGTTTTTCTCTTTTCATTAGAAACATCTTTTGTTAGCATTTCTCTTCTGGCTCTTTCAATCTTTTCAATCTGATGCTACTTAGTTCTTCAGTTTAATATCTTCTATTTCCTGTCTTCAACGTAGTCTCTTTGCTACTTTGAGATTCCTAGATGAAGCGTTATTTTTACTTTACCATGTCCTTTAACTTCTCATCCTTTGTTTCCATTTTTTTTGTATCTTCTTTGTATGTTTTATAAGTTTGACTATGTAATTTGCTATATATTCTGATGATATAGCTTACTACTGTGTTCTCTGAGCATATCAATCCACTCTGCTATTCATTCCATCCAGTCTGTTATTTCACATATTTTGACATTTATACCCTTGATATCGATTTTACTCTGCCTTATTGTAATTTGGTTCTGCTTCCTGTTTTAATACCTCTTTTACCTGTGTGAGATGTTTATTATGCTTATTCTTTTATTTGTCATTTATGTGTTACCCTGGCATAGACAATTCTACCTGTGATCACTGCTTCATAGTATTGCAGGCCCTAGGCTTATACTGTGATTTATCTTCATGAACTTTTGCTCCCTTAGGACCATGAAGAGCACCCATGGAAATCAACTTCTACCCTTGATTTTAGAGAATGCCAAGTGGTAGAAGTGGGCATGCCTCAAGACCTGAAGACTTTAGTGCTGTCATAAATCAATCCATAGCTAGCCACCCACTTACCAAGCTAAGTCACCCTCTTCAACCACAGAATGGCTCTTGTGCGTCTCCCCTATACACAATTCGTCTGGTGGGCTGTGGGCATCACTTGTGGAAACCAGCCAGCAGGTCAGAACTGGGGAAGGCTTAGACAGGGGGAGCCCCTCAGGGCCACTCACTCCATGTGAGCTCACTGCCATGAGCTCCCCAGTCTGCAGGGCTCCAGATGGTCCTGCTCTGGGGTTGCTTCTTAACATTTAGATGGTGTTACTGCTTTCTTCCTCCCTGATGCCAAAGCAGCAGTCAGTTATCCGCTCGACACAATGTGAGAGAGGGACACCCTATTTGGACCAACTACTCACACGCTGTGAGTCACATTTTCATGTGCGTTGTGTGTTATTACCGTATTTTGCTGTGTAATATGCACTTTTTTTTGCCCAAATTTGTGAAGATAAATAAGGGTGAGTATTATACATGGGTAGCACTATTTCTGTATCTGTATAAATATTATGGAATCTTTGATTCATGCTTAGAAGTTAAAAGTGTAACTCTAGAAATCAATAATGATATCCGCGTCCAAAATAACATCCTGGAATATGATAATAGCCTTGGCTCAGGCCCCAGGGTCGCACAACGCTTCAGCCTCCAACACCTCTGCCCCTGTCAGCTTCCAACCCGCCAGGGGCTGCTTTTCAACCCATGTTCCCAGACTCCCAGCTCACCCCCTCTTCTGCTGGTTCCAGGTCACGATTCCCCAGCTCTCCAGATTGCCTCCCTTTCTCTGATCTTGTATCTGTTCTGCTTGTGTTTTGTAATTATTTGTTGCATAAAACTTCTTGTATCATATGTTTAAAAATAAATGCTAAAATTCCTTTATAAACCAACCCCCCAAAAGCAACTAAATATAAACAAATAAAAATTTGAATGAAAAAGAGCTGATTCTGGGTGGTAAGCTGATGTAATGTAGAGTTGTACAACTGGAAACTATATTGCCAACCAATGTCACCCCAATAAATTTAACAACAAAAAAAAAAAAGAAAGAATTTTTCTCAGAAACTTTAGGCCAAAAACGTGGATGCACATTTACATGGGAGTGCATTACACAAGGCAAAATAGGATACTGGGCACGGCTGTCTATCTAACACCTTGGTCATTCATATTAAATAGGAAGTCATTTATCTCTTTCGTATTTACTTCTTGTTTATCATTTAGATAACCCTTTCCACTTTTTCTTCTAACTGCCTAAGCATCTCTTGAACATGTGCATGTGTGTATGTATGTATATACATTTATAGTTTTTTAAACCACTTTTGGGAATATGGTATTGTTGCAACTGATTTATTATAGATCCTTTATTTTGCTTTCTTCTGTGGGTGGAAGCCAATGATCAAAATAAAACTTACAGCTTGTTACAGTGGGCTCTAGAGAGCAAAGTCATGCTAATTAGTGATCTGCATATTCTGTGAATTCTGAATTAAGTGCCAGATTCTTAAACTGTTATTTCTGAATTCCAGCTGTCTCCTTTAGCACATCCAGCTATTTCAGTGGATATCAAGTTCTTCTTCGGCTGGTGTGCTTATAAGCTAACTCTTGGTTTACATTAAATAATTCCCTCTCACATGACACCTCTCTTTAAAGAATGTTATCAATGCTAGTTAATTTCCATGACCTCAGGAATTATCCAACATTATCATTTTCATCATACATATTAAGAAACCAAAATGCAATGAGGTTTAAATTCTTTAATGAAGACCTCACAGTAGTCGGTAGCAGAGGGTAAAACAAACTATTTCTTAGTTCACATTTCTTTTTAAAGATTTATTTATTATTTTTGACAGAGAGAGAGAGATACAGAGTCAGAGACAGAGAGAAGGGGGAGGGCCCAGAACAGTCTCCATAGTTGCGCATCATTGGTTTTTCCACATAGTTTCATTCCAGAGGTGGGCGTGGGGCTGCACAGGGCAGGAACTGGGCCGGGGTCTCACCCCTGTGAGAACCGAACTGGGGGCACTCCCCAGTTCAGCATATGGGTCAGCACGGGCCGGGGCCGGGATTCGATCCTTCGTCCCTGGGGCTGAAAAGTGAGCGCTTAACCCACTGAGCCATCCCGGCTTCCCCTGTTCACATTTTTAGAACTTCTATTTCAGTGAGTGGGGAAGCATTGTAAGTTTCTCTCATCACAGAATCCTTAGAAATTGGCAATGTGCAAGTTTACTGCCTGATACCTTGGCATATTGTTTGCTACTGGGATCTAATTGGACTACCCAATCAAACACTCATTGAAAGGAAATTCTCATACAATAACTCACTTGCTCTAAGGCCAGTCATCATGGGGTACTCTCCTCTGTCACCTCTGTCCTCAGCCTTTTATTTATTGATTTTTGAGACCAATTGTTATTCACATACATAACTCAGAATCCCACACCTGGATATAAGTATAATCTTTTTAGTAACCTGTGTATCTGTACATGGTCTTAGGTCATGGAACAACCTGCTTCTGTCCATGACAGCCATTTATATTGTATCCCTAGGGATAAGAGAAAGAATCATAGTTATTCTAAGCTAGGCTTGGGGAACATTCCTTTAACAAAAATAAACACAATAAAAATGTGTTTAGGGGCTCTTAGGACAATTTTCACCCAGAAATGCTAGAGTGAATGTCACCTTTCTTTCTCCTTCTAAGTCTGTCACTGTAGGTGATAATGTACTTGCCTCGGTACTTTTATTTAACAACCTATATATGTTTATTGTAGCAAGAGATTTTTAAAGAAGCTGGCAATGTTTACTTTTGCTTTTGGCAACAGTTTCAAAGGCTTTGTCTTGGGAGGTCCACAATCAATTCACATATTTCTATAATTCAACATCATCATGAAGTTATTCCTAATAAAATCAGAATAAATACTTATTAACACTCAGAGCAGTAATTGCTATGAATCTCACAATGCATAATGATTCCAATACACCAGTGTGAGAAGGTCAGCTAACATAATATGGAGAAAGGGGAGTAGAAAATTATAATGTGAAAATGCTGAGAGCGATAGATTAAAGGACACAACAGCAAATTAGGGATGCTACAAATAGTTTCACAATGAAAGAATAAAGGACATTGTTACGGAAAGATTTGGAGAGAGAATGACACAAAGATCCATTGGAGGCTTCAGAGTGCTTTTATGACATGAAACCTCTTTTGTCAATATGTTTGATCTTGTGTATAAACAGGCCCTCCAGTTATGTCTTACATATGTCCTCTGAGTAAAGCAACCCTTTAAATAAGTGGTTGAGTTTCATAGGAAGAGAACGTTGGTGCTGAAAAATTCTCATACATCTTTGAGAACCCAACTTATTTCGTCATTCCAATGACAGTCATTATAACATGTTTCCGTCTTTTATTCAATCAATGACAGCAGGGACTAGCTGTAGGACTAATCCAGCAGTTCTTTACCTCCATCTCTGCCTCTCTTCACCCATCAACAAGGACATTTATTGCAGACAGAATAACTAGTGAGGTACTAAATCCTGTGAAAAGAAAAAAAGATGTGATCCCTTCACTAAATGCCTTTAGAGCTTAAGAGTGAAGAGTAAACTCACACGGAGAACACCTAATGGTAAGTACACATTAACCCCCACAATACAGATGAGATGTGCAGGTTTCAGAGAAGGAAAAGTGGCAGAAAAGTTCTTATGAAGAAGTGAAAAATGGATAAGAAGAAAGGCATATTTTGGAAACATGGTATAAATCTGATATAACAAGGAGAGAACAGGTAAACCTGTTTGATAAGTACAAGCGTGTATAATAAATCTTCTTTCTCTCATTGCAGTATCTGAACACATGCTGAGCTGTCTGGTTTGCTACCTTTCCTGCCTGTGTGTTCCTATAGTGTTCTATGCACACACCTGGTTAATCCCTCTCACTAGGTCGTCTGTTTACTTGTTAGCTTCTAGCAATAATATGAGTTCTTTGTTACTCGAGGATTACGTTTTCTGACCTCTATCTCAAAAAAGCTAGCAGCGCATTCGTTTAATAGAAACTGTTTAACTTGGTTTTTGTGTTCATTGTCACCACCTTAGTTCAAGGTTATCTCATTTCTCACCTCAGTCATGGCAACAGATTTCTAACTGACGTCCAGTGTCGCCTGAGTCTCTGTAATCTATTTTCTACATGGCTACCAAAGTGTCCTTTGTAAAATACACAATTGTCACGTCCGTTACCAGAAGCCCTCCAATGTATACACCTAGTTGGCAGGGCAAACTCTAAACACTGTAAGAAAACACACACACACTGTCACAGGAACCCCACTCGTCTCCTTGAAAACCTATTTACTGCCCACAGAGTGCTTCCAGATTTTGTGTTACTTCCACACCTTCCATCACAGGGGTCCCCAACCTCCATGCTACAAACTAGCACCTGTCCATGCCAGTTAGGAACCAGGTGGCAGAGCAAAAGCTGAGCAGCAGGCCGAGTGATCTAAGCTTCATCTGCATTCAGCTGCTCACCATTGCTCCCATTACAGCCAGAGCTCGCCTCCTGGCCTCCTGATCAGATCAGTGGGGGCACTAGGTTCTTATAGGGGTTCAAACCCTACAGTGAATTGTGCATGCGTATCTCCCCTCCCTCCCGTCTCTCCCCGTCCTCCCCAACCGTGGAAAAACTGTCTTCCAGGAAACCTGTCCCTGGTGCCAAAAAGGTCAGTGATCACTGTTCTGCCACATGCAGACTTGCTATTCTGTAACATTTCTATCAACATTTAGTGTCTAACTCTCACCTATTCTTTAGGGATCAGCTAGTAAGCTTCTTCCAGAAAGGATCTGAATAAAGAGGCAGGAACAACTGATACAAGCCTTTACATTGATTCATGCAAAAATACTAAATAAAGAAACCAGACACAATGGACTACATCCTGTATGATTTTATGCATATGCGAATCTTGAAATGTAAAAGCGCAGTGATCAATGCCTGATCAGAGGTGGTCAGAGTCTGGGAGTCGGTGAGGTGATTGACTGTAAAAGCACATCAGGACGGTCTTGGGGGTAATATTGTGGTTGTGATGAATATTATAAGACTATATAGCTGTCAAAACTCATAAAATGATACTTAAATTTAGGAAATTTTATTGTCCATAAATGACCCTTCAATAAAGCTGACTAAAATATTTAAAAACATATGTTTGTGACTGCTTTTTTATTTTTAATAAGTATTCAATTTTGTAACTTATTTTTATTCATATTTTTGTATTTTTTCCCTTAAATATTGTCTTCTTAAGGTATAAACTTTTAGGTGCTGATCATTGAGTCAAATACCACCAGAATACTTTTCTGCCCTTACTGAGGCAGTATAGTATAGTAAATACCAACTATATAATTATATAAAGATATTATAATGTCAGGTAGTGATTAGTACTATAAAGAAAAATAATATGCTGTAAGAAGACAGAGAATGATTCTTATGATCAGAGAAAGCCCATTTGTAATTCTAGTATTGGTATAAAATCTTGAATGAATGGAAGAGTGAGTTATGTGGTTAACCAGGCTGGTAGAAGGGCTGAGTTAAGACGTAGCTCATGCTCTCAAGGATGATTTAAAAACCCATATGACTTCAGTAAAGTGAGTGAGGGTGACTATGGCAATTAAAAATAAATAAACAAATAAAAAATCATGGAGAAACAGGCAGGAATGCTATCCCCTAGTGGATTTTTCTTTTCTATAGTAAATATGAGAGGGAGTCCCTGGGTCTTTTTAACAGCGGAGTAACAGATCCGCTTCAAGCTAAGACCAGTAAGTGGAGCGGAAGAGTGAGAAGTCAGCTGGAAGGTTACAGCAATCCTGGGAGCGAGAAAGGTGAGCCGCAGACGCGCTGAGAAATAGTGAGTCAGGATCTCTGTTGAGGGCAGCACTGAAAATATCAGCTGTTGTACTACGTATGGACTGTGGTGGAAAAGAGACACCATATATGGCTGCATGGTTTTGACCTAAGCAGCAAAGAAAAGCCGTGAAATTGTTCCAACAGCTTTTCTCCCCACATCTTCAAAGTCTCCTTCTCTAATATCTGTTTCTCCTTAGTTTTTCTGTATGTAAGATTCCCCCACGTATAAGAGGACCCCAACTTTTCTAACCCAACGTTAAGAAATCAATACATAGGTTACTCCTGTGAATACGATGACCCCCAAGTTTTGGTCTAACAATGTTAGACCAAAGTATCGTCTTATACAGAAAAACATGGTATTTGCAGGCTTTAAGGTGCTTGTATTCTAAAACATAGTTCTTCTAGCACCATTCCTATTGTAAAGTTTGGACTGCTCTCTGTCTCAGACATACACAAAACTCTTCCTTTACCCTTTATTTACCTACGGTACCCACGTATTCCACATCCATTTGTTTCATGCTTCCTTTTTTCATTTTCATCTACTTTTCAATCTACTTATACATTAATTTCACCTCTTCCATTGTGGAATCACTCCTGCAAAACTGTGGAAAGGAAGTCCCAGTACATTTTAAAAGGCTTTTCAGTTTGAGTAAAAAGGTTTAAGGATGTTTTATTGTAAAGAGCCCAAGAGAAGAAAACCACATTCTCAATAGTAATGCTAAGCTCTGCTAAACTTCCCCCTCTAAGTCTTCAACATCTGGTTCTTTTGGTTTACTTTGATCTTATTTCCAGGACTTTTGAGTTTGGTGCTCCTACCACCTACATTGAACACTTTCATTCCTCTTATATATCAAATTTCATCTAAAGAAACCCGCTCTACCTCCATGTATAAGCTTGAGTTTGGTTTCACCCTGGCTGACATGTGATTTGTACGGGATTGGGTTCTGAGTGTGACCAGCACTCACTGTGTTCTCCAATTACCCATGTAGGAAGTCACAAAAACAAGTTCACTAAAGAGATACCTGAGACTCACTTCCTTTCTCTTTCTCTATAATTCAAGCAAGCCCTATTTCTCTTTCACGTAAACCAGAGCTGAAGCTCTATCTACATCAGCTGGGCCTCAGTTCTCTTGCTACGGCTACACTGTTGCTTCTAGCCTAACACACAGGCCTCTCCTATCTGCTTCAGCCCAGTCACATGGGTCTTGTGAACTGGGGTAGGTAACAATTACATTCAACTTCCAAGACTGCTCCAATTTTCAAGTTAATTTCCTAGCTGCTGGTTTGCTTGTTTTTTTCTGATCAATAAATGTCAAATTAAACTTTAATTTCTTTAGGGCAACCCATATAACTTTTAACTCAATCATTTCTCCTGCACATTCATATCAGGAAGCTTACAAATATTTACTAAAATGGATTATAATTCATAACACACTGGAAGCCACTTAGCAGAAATAGAAAAGATGTGATGTTTCCCCTGCCTTACTGATATCCCCAAAACCTTCTATTTCCTATCAGTTTTCTTTAAAACAATACTTTCAAACGTTTTGTTTTATTTGTGAAGTATTTTGGCATCAATATTCCTTTTCATTTATATTTTTCTGCTTAATTAAATGATAAGCTCATGATGTTTCATTTCTACACATTTCTCTATTTTGAACCATGTTGAAAATCTTCCACATGTATTTTGTAATCATAAGTGAGTGAGCTTTCAGGGCATAGGTCAAGAAATCAGTGAGACAAATGTTTGACAGTAAAATGTAACTGATGATGTTATTTTAAATGCTAATTATAGAATACCATTCTATACTTATAATATAGAAATTTCTATAGTAATTATTCAGGTTTGAAACTTCAGTTTTAGACAATTGCATTTGAGTTATCAATGGGATATGCAAGTTGTCTCACATGAAGACTGGTGAACGATCATGAGGTTACTAAGAAATAGGTGTTTGACAGTGACTGAATCTGATCATTCCAGGAATACTAAAAACAACTCTAGATTCATGGGAGATAATGTTCATGGAACAGACTCTCTTTTATAAGTGCTTTATTCATTGAACACAAACTAGGGGTTCATTTAATACTTGTTCTAATTAGTTAATATGATTAATACTTCAAATAGAAAGTCATCCTTTAGGGGTTCAAATATCTGTTCAACATTTTAGTCATGGTAAAGATGGAGGTGGACTCTTGATGGCTGTGTGTGTGTGTGCACTCATGCTCATGTGTTTTATTTAATTACCTCTTTGAAAACTGGAATGACTTTTTTAGAGGATAAAAAAGCACAAGGTAATAAAAAGGGATCAACCTGTCCTAATAAAATTCAATCACAATGACAGACTGTAATGTACAGTCACAATATGTTGGTCTTTCTTTCATGCTTTTCCACCCAATGACTTCCCTGGGGAATGAGAAAGACTTTGGCCAATGGGCAGTGTGAGAGCATGATATTTGCTGCATTAAAGCAAAACATTCTAATGTCTTTGTCTGAATTCTTGTGAGTCCTCGGGCATGAGAATAGCGTGTCCTGGAGACGACTTCTGCAGCCTGGACTCTGAAATGTCAAACCATGTGGATGGCAGATGGCAAAGCCCACAGAGCCCAGGACAATTGGAGCTTACCCACTATCCTCACAGAGCATGAGCAAAGAAATACACATTTTCCAGCAACCAAGATGTCCCCCAGCAGGTAAACAGATAAACTGGGTACATCCAAATAGTAGAATATTACTCAGCACTGAAAAGAAATGAACTATCAAGCCATAGAAAGACATGGAAGAACTGTAAATGCATGTTATTAAGTGTAAGAATTCAATCTCAAAAGTCTACATATTGTATGATTCCAACTCTATGACATTCTGGAAAAGATAAAAGTGTAGAAATAGTAAAAGACCAGTAGTCACCAGGGGTTGAATGGGAGGGACGAACAGACAGAGCACAGAGGATTTCCATGGCACAGCAAACACTCTGTAGACTACTCTAACAATTGATACATGTCATTATACATATGTCAAAACCCATAAAATGTACACCACCAAGACTGAACCCTAATGTAAAGCATGAACTCTAAGTGGTGATGATGTGTCAAAGCAGGCTCATCAGCTGTCAAAAATGTGCTACCATGGTGGGGGTGATGGCAGTAGGGGGGGGGCTGTGCATGAGTAGGAACAGTAAGTATAATAGAGGGAAATTTCTCTGCCTTCCTCTAAACTTTGCTGTGAACCTAAAAGTGCTCTAAAAAAAAAAAAAGCCTATTAGTAAAACAAACATTTGTTACCATAAGTCCCTGAGAATTTGAGTGTCTTAAGTAGCCTACCCTTGAAAAAGACAATTACTAATAGAAGTACTGAAGATGAAGAATGGTCTCTTCTACCTAGGCAAAGCACCTGTTGACAAATGTTGGGATTTAAGAAAGTGTAGTGGATGCCAATGTGTGAAAGGAATGAAAAGAGATGGGAATAAAAAAAGACAACTAGAAATTTAACATTTAGGTATTTAGCTTTAAATGTTCTGTTTAGATGGCTAAGTTATTCTTTTCTTTTTTTTTACTATTTTGGTGACAGCTAAAATATCACTTAGTTTTCTATATTTCCCTACAACCTTTGAAACACACGAGTATATTCACCTGTGGAGGAGATGATATTACATTTCCTCTTGTGGGAAGGTGTTAAATTTGTTCTATATTAAATTTACTTTCTTCAATTATATAATGTTGCCATTTTTTTTCTGTATTTTTGAGTAGCCATAAGTTCAAACTGTCATATTTTTCTTATGAAACTATTTTTTTCTTTTCTGTTCTATTATAATCTTGCATATAAGCAGAAGTAACTCAGATTCTCAGTAATAAATGTACCTAACTTTGGTATTTTATTTTGAACTTCTTAACTTTATCCATGGTAATGGTAGCTTATGCAAAGGAACTCATTTGCCAATGAAAACATTTAACTTTAAATAATTACTGGTTGTAATTAATGAAAATATGCATATTTGAACATTTAAAAGTACAGAAGCAGAGTTCAATGTAAATAAATGTCCTACCTGTTTATTTATCCTTTATTTTACTGCCTATGAATAATCATTGTAATTCATAGTTAAGCACAAGATAATAGTCTGCATATTTTACGAAGACATGATCTCTTTTTCCCCTTCAACAATACATTACAAACATTCATCAAGGTTTGTATATTCTACCCACTATTTTATTCTTCCACACGCATGATCAGTACCTGTAAAAAAAATTTTTCCACATTTGAACAATTTTTGCTGGTTCTTACAAATAAAGTTGCATTTTTGCATGTTAATGGAACAGATTAATAAAACAATTGAACACTATATATACTCTTTCCAAAAAGTTTTTTAAAAATACAGTTTTGTTATCAGTGTATAAGACTCCACCTTATATTATACCTTCACCAACAAAAGTTTTTATAACTCTATAAAAATGTTTGTCCTGTAGGCAGGCCTAGTACCATATCTTAGTTTTTGAGTGATTTGTTGGTCTTGGACTACTAGTGAGACTGCTCTGGTGGTAAACTTTTTGTATTTCTTCTTCTGTGTATTCTATGTTCATATCTGCTGGCTCATTGCTGGGATATTTGAATGTGGATGTTTCACTTCTAAGGCTCATTTTTATATTAGAGACATCAGCCTTTGCTAGAAATGATAGATATCTTTTCATCTAGTAAAATTTTATTTAAATAAAGTAATGTAGAGATAAAGTTAGTTTAAAGTCATTTTTTATCTATATGCCATATGTGTTAAATAAAAGTGGTGCATTTTCCCACTAACATTAGTATACATTTATAAGCCAACATAAAAAGAAAAGGAGAAAATACCCTCAGAGGTTACAATCACTGCCTAGGAAATCAGAAAAATCTAGGTTGCATTTCAACTTTGTCATACATCAGGTCTATGACTTAAATTAATTGTATTTTCTGAGCCTCAGTTTACCAATGTAAAAATAGAAAGAATAATACCTCTTTATTTAGGCTGTTGTAAAAAATATTTTAAATAGAAAAGGAGGTATACTGAAATTTGCTTTCTATGTGGATACCAATGTTCATTGTAAAATGATCAATCAACTTCTTGTACGTTTGCCTTCTATATTTATATTTTTGCATAACCAAAATAATCTTCTTATTAGAGATCACACTGGAATCTGGAAACAGAGGGAAGAAATTGATCCAAATTTACTTTAAACTGTAAATTTTAGTGAAAGAAACCTTCAATATAAAATATTTTAAAAACTGGTGTAATTACTGTACTTTTAACTTCCACACTGGTATATCAAAAATTTAGCATGGCTGCTCCAGTAAAGTTTTAATATTTATTATCTAATGGGACATATTAACAGGAGTGAAAATAGCTTTTATCTAACATGAAATACTGTGTCTGCAGCGGCTGTGTCTTGAGAACAATTCTGAAGTCACACTGGAGCTCAGACAAGTAGTCACTACTTAATGATGCCACAGGAAGGGAGTTGGGCAGTTAGTTCTCTTGCCATGGATTTGGCACCCAGGGACATAAGCGAACACCACTGTGAAATTTTATTTCATATATCACCACTGAAAATTTTAAACCCACAAAAAAGGCCAGCCTATTCTAATTTCTTAAAGTGGCCACGGAGATTGAATTGTCAGCTTTTTCCACTTGCTGACACGTAGGCTTTGTTTTCAGTAACAAAAATTTTCCCCCCTTCTCATCACACCTGATTTCGTTAGTCTCAGGCAGCTTAATATTATCCTGCTAGTGAAACACAAATATGAACATAAAATATACATTGCTGCAAATAATAGGAAACATCTAATATTTTATGTTACTGTATTATATCAGCCTGTGTAATCCCAGTGTTTTGTATGTATGTTAACTGTTCATATAAGATGTAATTAAAATAGTAGTATAATGATGAATCAACCCTAAGAAAAGTAATATAAGTCTAGTTCAAACAATAAGACACATTTTTTTGAAAAGAAAGGCAACTAATAATCTATGTTTCCAGTGTTCTATTATACAATACCAAGTAACTTACTTTTCTAAGAGGGTATTTGTCACGAAACAATACATCCACAGATTCCCATGTCATGAACAATAGGTATCTGAGTTATGGGACATAGAGGGAGCTGTTGGCCAAGGAATACTAAACCAATGACAAACTATACAGTGAAATTTCTCACTAAAATAGACATTTTTGAAATTTTAAGACATATTGACAGCTAAAATCTGTGATAAAACATGATTGAAGTTGATACTTTTGGAAGAAAATTGTGATAGAAATTATCTTTTGTTTCTTTTATTAAAGATTTTCCTTAAAAAAAAATGAACTTTTACTACCCAAGTGTACCTTTAAGACAATAGAGGAAAATGTAACATACTTTGCTGCTTTCACTTTATCTTATGTCCACTAAAATAAATGACTCTGAGATTTATTTTTGATGGCAAGCTTTGTCCCACTCTTCAAATTTAAATTGTATACTCAATGAGAGAAAAATCTAAATTAGTCTTAAGGTATTTACTTTTATAATCATTTCACTTTATTTTTTTTTCAATGTTAAATATTTTTATTGTTACAAGTTTGCATTAGTTGACTATCTTTAAACAGTTTAATCAAGATCCAATTCATTTTAGTTGAAAGTTATAATTTAATAGTTTAGGTGATATAATGCAGGCAAAACCTATTTGCTATGGTCAATATCATAGCAATTCATAATAACTTAATTACCACAAACATCCATTACACATAAAACAAAGAAACCTTTGGTCGATGACAGGTACTAAAGATATACCACATACTAAAGTAGTTGAACCTAAAATCTGAATTTATACCTTCTGATTAGCTATGAGTTAAACCAAAATGAATAACAAAGTTTCCTAAAAATATGCACTGTCAGTATTTGAATGTAAACTGTACAAATGAAATAACGTCAGGAAACATGATAAAGAAGACAATTTTGGTGATGCAAACAAACTCTTAACACGTTATAAAGTAGACAATCTCCATTTGGAGAACTGCAAATGGGGTAAAAGGCAAGAAGCTTTTATAGGCTAAAGAATAAGGAACAAAAACAGAGGAAAATAGAAAATATCTGGTTGGCTGTAGCTACACAGCCAGCCTTCTTTGGGCTGAGCAGGTCAAAGCCAGCTTGGCAGTGGGAAACTGGCTGGCTGAGAATCCAGGGTTTCTGGTCAAGTGGCACAGAAATGTTAGTTTAATGTTTTTTCTTTTCATATATATGTGCATACACTGTGTTCACAGGGACACAAAGATGCTATGTTTATTTGGCTGGGATGGCATCTGGTTTATAGGAGTGACTCCACCCTGGAGCTACAATGTTATTTCAGCAGTGTAACCATTTTCAACACTTTCTGGTTTACCTCCTGAGTTTCTTCTTGAAAAACACAAAAAAGTTAAATTCCTTACATACAGTCTTGTTTTCTCTCATTATCAAGCCCAAGAGTTGCATCCTGGTTTGCTTTTTTCAAGTGTATCTGTGTCAGTTAATTTCACAGAAGTATTTTTTATTCTTTAAGCTGCTCAGTACTCTATTGTATATGTTTATATTTTATTCAATTCATCTCTTGTAGTTGAGCACCAAGGTTATTTTCTGTACACTCCTATTACAAAATTACTACAATAAACAACCTTGTACATTTATAGTTTTATATGATTGAATGTTTATCTTCAGTGTAAATGGTTAGACACTGGATTTTTGACTGAAGGGATAAATGTGTATGTAGATTTGCTATTTATTACAATTCCCTTCTTTCATTTCATACATCATCAAATGTATACAAGCCAGATCTTTTCTTGACAGATTTCTTTTCCTATCTTTTAACCATTTCCTATGATAGCAAGGGGCTAGAATTTGGTAGTGATTAAAAAGGTGGTTCTCATCCTGAAGGTAAATGGTGGACATTTACCTCTAAATCATTTCCAACAACATGAGTAGCAAACTGTATGTTATGTTTTATTTCAAGTATTTTTGGAGCTATGTTAGAGAGAGAATACATGAACTCAGAAGCTCATTTCAAAACATTCCTTCATTTATGAGACAATCTTTTTGAAGTCATCTGCCAATGAGTATTGTCTCCCACAACATAGGAATTGAATCAAAAACTGTGGTATGTATGGTACGTAAATTCACTGTGTTTTTTATCGTACAGATACATGGTACTAATCATGAGCTATTTGTACAACTAGGATTTGAAAAATAACCTTGAAAATGAGGGGAAGAAATATCCACCAGAAGCACACCACAGTCTTCCTATGGCCTTGGTGAGAATGACCAAGGAGACATGTATCACAAAGTGTCTCTGCTTGAGAAATGTACTATCCTCTGCATGTGAAATGACAAAGAGTAAGGAGGGAAGGCCTCCATCAAGAAGCTTGAGCACCAGGATGCTAACAGAGTCAGTTACGACGCAGAACAAAATTCCTAAGTACACTAATGTCCTGTTAAGTAGCGGTGCTTTTAATCTCCCTTAATGTCTCTGAAACTAGGGCTAAACACATTACTGACATCAATTTCCTTGAGCAGTTTGAGCTACACTTCTTAGCTGTTCTACTGAATCATAACAGGAAAGACAAGTTCATTAATAATGATGCCCTAATTGTTGACAGCCTACATGATTTAACCAATACCTATAACAATATGCCCTTGCTTCCATGGTCACAGACAAACACCGAAGGCACATTGTTCAGAAAGCACTGGCCAGGTCTTATGTTAGAATGCTGGTTTAGCAACTATTTTAAAATGTAGTATATTCATTTTCTAGTGTTATGCTGTTGAAATAACTTTCTCTAGGCCAAAAATGGAGTCAGTCCTTCCAGAGGGCCCACATGACATGGCGTTTGTGTGTGAGTGCTCTGGTCAGTCAATCCCCAAATGCCCAGCCATCTCTGGGCTTTCTCACTTCCAACATGGTCAACTATGTGTCCCCAGCCAATCAGATACTTTCTCTTTTTCTCTTTCCTGTTCTTTATTATTTATCCTATAAATACAGCTTCGTGCCTTCTGCCCCATTGCAGACCTCCAAATGGAGACTGGCTACATGAAGTGTTAAAATTGGTTTGCATCACCTAAATTGTCTTCTTCACAATCATTTTTAACAGTGGGATGTGGGGCATTAATAATGGTGGTGGGAAGGGATTTGGGAGTAAGACTTCACTGAGTAAAGAAGTAAACCTGTCTGTATTTTATAATATCGGCTTGTGAACTGAGTTTCATGCATAAGAACAAAATTAAGAATGAAAATGCAAACCATGAGTATGAATGCAAACACAAATGAAAGAGCATTGCTTTATATAAAATACAATTTCACAGGAAAAACATATATAATCTTTGAGCACAGTGCTCTCATTGTACAAATGCAGTAGGACATATTCAATGAAAAAACTAAAATAACTGAAATAAAAATCTGAATTTCCCTGAGGAGGCTTATTGGTAACAGTGGTATTGAACTGATCTAATAATTACATATTCCTGTATAAATTTGAGAATTGAACAAGTAAATACATTAACTGTTCAGAGCCAGGATTTTTGCTGTGCATGAAGACAGGCGTGTGGAAAGAATGGGGAAGATGAGGAGAGAGTATGGCATCGTGGAGGATTTGCAGTGGAGATTTCTGTACAATCCTATGATTTTGTACACTCCCAGTTTTGTTCAGTTCAATTGCCTAGACACATGAGACTTCAGTCCAAGAGGCACAGTAAGCTTTCAGAGCTTGGTTTACATACCTTTCATCATGAAGAAATGGCTGACTAGACGACAAGTTCAGCCTGTAACATCAGTGTCTCTGGTATATCATGGTAATCACCTCAAAATGTTAAAACAAGAACCAAGAATAAGAGAACCTTCAATACGTCTAGACTGTGAAATGGTGGAATGATGACTATGCTGACTCATGAATGCATTTATTCTACCATTGTTTATTAAGTAACCCACTAGATGCCAATCACTAATCTAGGCAGATGGCTCATAGGAATGAAATACATCATCTTAGCATTTGCCACTTTACTTTAAAATATGTGGCAGGGTAAAATGTGGGGAAGTATAATCTTTAGATGACATGGCCAGAGAAGATCCCTATGGAGAAATACTATTTGAGCTGGAACCAAAACATAGTGAATGGAGCTTATAGCAGGAGCGTGTTTAGCAAATCTGAGGGATGACAAGCAAGTTGGTGAGCGTTAACTGCAGCAGCCTGAGAAAGGAGGAGTGTGGTAGAGAATGAGGTTGCCAGGAACCGTTTTGTGTAAGACAATTCACTGAAAACACAGTTTAGAACTTGGATTCCATTCTAAGCATAAGGGAAAAGTATTGGGAAGAAGCATGCACGTCCTTAAGAAGTTTATACTGGTAAATAAAGACGACCTGCTTGTAAATTTTAACTTACTGATTAAAAAGAGAAATTAAGATACCATTTACATCTTTTGAAACATTTATTTTATGTAGATGCCTGTGAAAGACCCCAGGAGTCAACTCTTTAGTTCTTATGCAACTGGAAATTATTGGGGAACTATGAGAGGGTCTGGAAGATGCTTAAGTGGGGCCGTTGTCTTGGAACACAATTGAAAGGAAGAAAAGATGTATCAGCATGTGAGTTTTTAAAAATAATATATTGTTTGTAACTAATCCCAAACTTCTCAAGAAGTCCCTTGTTGATATATCTTATCACATAATTACAGTATCTGAAACAGTTAGAAATTTCAGCTGAGTCATTGTTCTCCTGTCAGGGACCAACTCGGACCAATCTGGCTAAAAACAAAAATAACTCCATTTTGAGAATCGACTCCATCCTGAGAGATAGCCTTGCGGTCTGGCCTGAAGTTAAAGATAACTTGTTACTCAATAGTATCTCCCACGCATAGCCCACCCCTCCCTTGCTTGGACTGCCCGCTAGAGCCCGCGAATCCTCCACCAATCC
>PVKE010020889.1:0-25925 GCA_004027555.1 Craseonycteris thonglongyai
TATCTTTTTGTCTTCAGTGCATAGTTATTTCTATTTTACTTTTTGACAGAGAGAGAGACAGAGACAGAGACAGTTAGAGAACCAAACTGTGGGAACTCCCCAGTTCAGCACGTGGGTCCTGCCTGGGCCGGAGCCGGGATTCGATCCTCGGTCCTCATGGCCTCAAAGCGAGCGCTCAACCCGCTGAGCCGTCCCGGCTTTCCCCTAAAAAAAAAAAAAAAGCTTTTTAAGAAAAGTGTGCAGTGCTTAAATCACATTGGTAAATTATATCCTCAATTTCCCCGCACCCCCCTGACAAACTGGAGTTTCGAAATGCACATTCGCTTATTAAAGGCCCTGAGAAGTCCTATAATAAAGAAACAAGTTTAGCCTAGCATTTCCCAGACCTTTTTAACTCTGGAGTCTTTTTATTGCAGAACCCTTTAACCACCCGAACTAGTGGAACGTGTTTGGAAACCCTGACCTATAAGATAAAGTCTAAATTTCAATGCATGGTGTTCTAAGAATTTTTTTTAATCTAGGAAAATATAGAGATTAATATTATCACCATCCATGTATCCACCACTAGAAGTGATAATCATTAACCGTTTCTCATCTTTGCTACAGTGTTAGAAATAAAGTTAAAAGAAAATCTCTCGTGGCTCCTTAAACTAATCCTTATCCCTCCCCCTCACTCCCCTAGAAGTAACCACTGTTATGGATTTAGTGTCTGGTGTGACTTCATCCAGGTTCTTTCCTATACTTTCAATGTGGTGCTGAGCATCCTTGTCCCCATCTACTGGTGTGAAGTGCAAGAATTTCTCTAGGGCAAATACCCTAGAGGTGGTGAAAGGAACATTTTAAATTCTGTTAGATTCTGCAAGATTACATTTCAAAGTGGTTGTTCCAAAATGTACAGTTCTACTTTAGTCAAGGGCAAAAACACCCTTTATCCACATTCTTTCCAACAATTAGAGTTAAGCTTTAAAATTTGTGTTAGTATCATGGGTGAGAAGTGATATCTTGTAATTGTAATTGGCTTTTCCCTACTTACTAGTAGAGTTGCACATCTTTTTCTTTTCTTTTTTTTTTTTTAAGATTTATTTTATAGTTTGAGAGAAGATGAAAGAGAGAGACAGACAGAAGAAGGGGAAAGGGCCCAAAGTAGTCTCCATAGTTGTACATCATTAGTTGTGACATAGTTTCATTTCACACAGGTGGATGTGGGGCTGCACAGGTTGAGAACAGGGCTGGGAGCCTCCCGCATGGGAGGTGAGAACCCTCACTGCCATTCCAGTGGTTACCAATTGTGCCACAGTTCAGAATATTGATTTGCACAGGCTGGGGCTGGGATTCGATCCCTGGACCTTGTGGTTGCAAGTTAAGCACTCAACCTGTTGAGCTCTCCCGGCATCCCAAGTTGCACATCTTTTGAGTGTATTGGCCTTTTGGGTTTCTTTTGCCATGAGTTGTTCACTCCTATCCTTTGCCCATATTTTCTCTTGCATCATTTGTCTTTTTTCTGATAGATCAGCAGGCATTTTTTAGCATGGAGGATATCACTCTTTGTTCTTTAGTTTGCAGATATCTTCTTCCAGTTTGTCTCTGTCCTAATTTGTTCTTGCTAAATTTTTTTCATTGGCTTGTAGTCTAAGCTGTCTGAGTCTTGGAGTACATGGTTTTAATAAATGTCTGTAAAACAACCACTAGAATACTGAGGATAGACCCCTGTCCTTCCTTTTTTCCCTTTTCCTGTAGCTCCATGTGTCCTACCAGAAGTACTTTAAGCTGGAGCCCCTCCAGGCCTACCATCGGGTCATCAGCCTGGAGGACTTCATGGAGAAGCTAGCACCCATCCACTGGCCCCCTGACAGGCGGGTGGCATACTGCTTTGAAGTGGCAGCCCAGCGAAGCCCTGATAAGAAGACGTGCCCCATGAAGGTGGGTCCTGTGGATCTGGTGGGCTCTTCTTGCCTATTCCATGCCTTCTAGGCCCATGAGACACTGCACAGTGACACTATATGGGGGAAGGCACCAGAAGGGTGTAGAATTGAAAGATAAAGTTTCATTTCTGGCACTTAGCGGTATCACCTTGGTCAGAGGACTTTGCTTCCTCTGAGCCCTTATGTCTACTTACCTACCAGTCGCTGCTCTGTTTTATTCCTAAAGTATCATGAGTGCTTGTAAATTGTAAAGTGCCATGTCAGTAATAACAGCTAATGCTCACATAGCACTTACTACATGCCAGATACCATGCTAAGAGCTTTATACATATTAACAAACCTCTTAACCTTCAGACTACTTTGTGAGGAAAGTATGATTAACATCCCCATTTTATAGAGAGAACACTGAGTGCAACACAAAGTGGTTCAATATTTTGCCCAAGGTCACATAGCAAACCAGTAGTGGAGCTGGGATTCAACCCTAGGTAATTTGACTCCATTGTCCACTCTCCTAATTTGTATACTTTTCTGCCCCTCAGTAGGCAAACAGGAAACTATTGTATTTATCAGTAGAAATTTGTAAATTTCTGGCCCTTTGGGAATAAGACAATCCTCAACATGACTTTCAGTGCTTATGATAAAGTCTGGAAGAGCAGTTGGAGGAGCCATGAAGTTTGAAAAAGGAAATGATTCCTTTGCTATGTGAGCTTGGGCAAGTGTCTTACCCTGTCTGGGCCCTGGTTTCTATCTTAAAAATAAGAGCATTGGATTAACTGATCTTAAAAGTCTCTCAAAGCTCTAATCCATGGTCCCATATCCAAGGTCCACTTCCCCCTCAGATCCACACCAATGCTGTAGGGTCAGTGGGATATGGCATGTGAGCAGGAAAGACTCCTTCAGACACTGTGGTGACTATCTGCTGGAAACCAGACTGAAGGTGGAACTACCTTCTCAAGCAAGCCCCATCCTAAAAATCACAAAGTTGGGAAAGCTGGGATGGCTCAGCAGGTTAAGCGCTCGCTTTGAAGCTCTGAGGACTGAGGATCGAATCCCGGCCCCAGCCCGTGCGGACCCATGTGCTGAACTGGGAGCTCCCCCAGTTCAGTTCTCTCTCTGTCTCTGTCTCTGTCTCTGTCTCTCTCTCTCTCTGTCAAAACAATAAAAAAATAAAAAAATGTAAAAAAAAAGAATCACAAAGTGACATTCCTACTGGGCCATCCTCTGAGGGTATTTCAGCCTTAGTCAAATGGCCCATGATTCTGCCCTCCCCCACCTCCAGTTCCTTGACCCCATCTCAAATTGGCTTTCTCTCCCCTCAGTAAGCCTTTGACCACTCTCTTTCTGCAGGAAGGAAACCCCTTTGGCCCATTTTGGGATCAGTTTCATGTGAGTTTCAACAAATCAGAGCTTTTTGCAGGACTTTCCTTCAGCGCCTCCTACAAAGACCAGTGGATTCAAAGGTACTTGGAGGGGCAGCATTTCTGGGTTTAGGGAGTGGCATGGGGCCCTTGGGCATTCAGCACCGTCCCAGCCCTCTCCCTTTCTACCACACCCTAATACATGAGACCAAAGGTGCAGCTGTTCTGTCTGCTGAACTTGGGATCCTGTGTGATCTGTTCCCATCTCAACGCCTGACACAGTGGGACATTGACCTGCCACGAGGTTGAGCAACAGTTTATCGGCCGATAAAGGATGTCATAAAAAGAGTATTATGCAGTCACATGAGTCTCGATTTCCTCTTCTAAGCGTGAGAATCACTTCTCTGTTACCTTCCTCTTCACAAGGTGAAAATTGGAATAAGCTTCTAGAGAACAACTTTAGCCACAGATTGAGGAATGATGTGATCCTGATAATAATTGGATGTGCTTTTTTAGTTATGTTACAGTAGGCTCTATTAAAAAAAATAAGGGGAAGACAGGATGGCTCAATGGGTTAAGTGCTCACTTTGCAGCCCCGGGAACTGAGGATCGAATCCTGGCTTCAGCCCATGTGGACCCATATGCTGAACTGGGGAGTGCTCCCAGTTCAGTTCTCACCAGGATGAGACCCCGGCCTAGTTCCTGCCCTGTGCAGACCCTCACCCACCTGTGGAATGAAACTATGTGGAAAAACCAATGATGTGCAACTATGAAGACTGTTCTGGGCCCTCCCCCTTCTCTCTGTCTCTGTATCTCTCTCTCTGTCAAAAACAATAAAAATAAATCTTTAATAAATAAATAGATAGATAGATAAATAAATAAAAAATAGGTTAGCAGGGCATAGGCACAGGTCATGAAATATTTATAGAGCTTCTGTCATGTATGAGACATAGTACTAAAGGGCCAGATGTGATATATAAAAATGAGGAAGACTCAGCCTCAGCCTTCAGCTAGCAACTAACTATCTGGTTATAATGATGATAACTGACATAGTGCAGTTGCCCTTGATGCTATAGTATGGCAAGAAAGAGCATGTGCTTGGGTTAGGAGCTATAAGGAGCTTATGAATTCATGTGTGCTCACAGCATTTGGGTTAGGGGCTATGAGGAGCTTATGAATTCATGCATGCTCCCAGCATTTAATAGGCCAAAGATAAACTGATGTAGAGAAATAAGCACAATATCAGGAGAAGACGCCCTGAGCCCCAACCCAGCCCTGCCTCTTTCTCAGGTGACCCTTGGCAAGCCTCTCTAGCTGTCTGGCTTGAGTTTCCTCCTTGGTTTAATGGAAGCAGCACTATGGTATCTGCCTCCTAGTGTATAAAGCGCATGGCACATCGTAGGGGGCCAACCAGTGTTAGCTGGTACTATCATTATTTACATGCTTTATTTAAGCCTTTGAGAAATGTCATGAAGTGGGTATTATGATCAGTTTCCATTTGATTGGTGAGGAAACTGAACTCAGTGAAGCTAAATAACTTGTCCAAGGCAATGCAGTTATTGAGTGAGCAGCTGGTATCTGTATATATAAGCCTTTAATATATAAGAACTAATATTTAATGCCTATTATGTGCCAGATGCTTTTCTAAGTCTTCACCCCTAAGTCTTCTAAGGTAATAACTCATTTAATCCTTCCAAAAAGTCTGTGAGACAGGTGTTAGTGTCATCTGTGCTTTACAGGTAAGGAAATTAAAGTAGACAGGAGTGAAGTCATTTGCCCAAGATCACACAGCTTGAAGTGGCAGTCTGGGAGTTGAACCCAGGCAGCCCAACTCCAGAGCATGCATTCTTAATCACCATAGAGAAAACAGCTGTGCCTTTAACATCTGTCAATTCCTATTTGAGACTTGCCTTCAGAGCTAGTTCATGAGCTACTGAGGATACTCAGTCATAGCAGATTCTAAGCCTCTGCATTGTTGATTCCAGATAGGGCAGTCCCATTTACTGGTAATCATCTACTTGGTTCTCCCCACTCAGCTCTCTGAATGACCTGGACCTGCCCTCAAAGGATAGAGATTGCACCAGCTCTAAAAGTAGCTCCAAAGGCAATCCAAAGAGGCAGAAAAAAAGCACGCAGTCTTGGTTGGTAGAGAAGGGAGAGTGCTGCATGGATGCATCTATTGAAAAATATTGCTAATAGACCTGTTCATTGCTCATAGTCTTGTTGGAGTTCATTGAGTTATAGGAGTTACATGAAGGCTTGGAGAAGCTTGTGCTTTAAACAGCACAATTTTGGGAAAAGGAAGGCTAGTAAGGAAGATATGGTCCCTGAAGGCAGTTTGGGAGAATGAGGATCACCTGGGTACCGACCTACCTACCTACCTGCCTTCCTCCCTTCTACCCTTCCTTCCTTTCTTTGCACCTCCTGAGTCTCAGTCACTGGTCTGAACATTGGGGCTACAGACAAGAATAAGGCAGATAAGACCCTTGACCTGAGGTAGCTGAGTCTAATGGGGAAGACAGTGAATAAACATTTACATGAGATAGTTCCAGAAGACATAGTGCTAGAAACAGGTGATCTGTGGTTGGCAGGATGAAAACCCTGTTTTTATCAGCTCAGACTGCTCTTAACAAAATACCACAACTGGGAGGCTTAAACAACAGACATTTTATTTCTCACAGTACTGGAGGCTGGGAAGTCAGGGTTTCAGTATGGTCAGGTTCTGGTGAGGACTTCTTGGCTTGTAGGTGCTGCCTTCTTGCTGTATCCTCTCATATTGGTGAGTGAGCAAACTCTCTGGTCTCTTATAGGAGTACTAATTCCATCATGAGGACTCCCTGCCCACCATGACCTTATCTAAATAAAGCCACCTCTCAAAAGCCCCAGCTCTTACTACTATCACATTGGGGATTGGTGCTTCAACATAGGAACTGAACAGGGGAACAAACATTCAACCCATTACAGATCTCAAAGATGAGGAGCCAGCCATTCAGAGAGCTGGAGGGAGACATAGTTCTTCATGGTGGGGACATGAAGAACAGAGGCTCTGAGACAGGAACAAGCTTGGTATGGTCAAGGGACAGAAAGGCCAGAGTGGCTGGTGTGAGGAAGAGAATGGTAGGATATTCCTGTCGTCTGTCGCATAATAAACCACTCCAAAACTTAGTGACTCAACAATAATTTTTTATTCTCAAGAGTTCTCTGGGTTGACTAGGTTTAACCAGGAAGTTCTTTTGTTTTTTTATTTGTTTGTTTTTCCATTTTCTTTATGGAACCCAACTGTAAGTTTCAATCTATGTTAAATATCAGATTTCTTGAAATGAATACCCTTTAGAATACTCACTACAGAATTAGAGATTGTGTTTTCTTTTACTAAAGAGAAAATAAAATTTTTATCATAATCTCACTCCCTATCCAAAAAACACTATTAGCATTTTGATGTATACATTTCTACACTCCAGACATTTTTATACGCATACAAGTATGCATACCTAAACATACTAACTTTAAATTATTGTATATAAATTTTAGTTTGTAACTATATATAATAATTTATCTCTTATGAGATGTAATTAATATCAGTAATTACTAAAATAAATAATATTGCTGGTGAGATCAGTTCTAAACATAAAAACATGAGATTTCAAAAAATGGTTCTGGTATATTTATATGCCAGATGGAGTGTATGTGTATATTTATTTATTTAAACCATTTTTAAGTGTATAAATTCAGTGATGTTATATATTCACAGTGTTGTACAAACATCACCACTATCCATCTCCAGAAGTTTTTAAATCATCTCAAATAGAAACTCTGAACCATTAAATGATAGCTCACAATTCCCCTTCCCCAAACCCTGGTAACTTGTATTATTTTCTGTCTCTATGAATTTGCCTATTTTTTTAGGTACCTCATGTAAGTGGGATCATATAATACTTGTCATTTTGTGTCTGGCTTATTTTACTTAGCACAAGGTCCTCAAGATTCATCTGTGTTGTAGCAGATGTACGAATTTCAGGCCTTTTAAGACAGAATAAGAGTGCATTGTATGCATAGACCACATTTTGTTTATCCATTCATCTGTTGATGGACACTTGGGTTAGCTGGGCACTTCTTGGTTGTGGTCCCATCTGGCTGCAGTCAGCTATTGGCTGGGGCTCGCAACGTCTAAAGGCTCAACTGGACTGCATTTCCGTAAGGGCTCACTTGTGGCTGGCAGGTAATGCTGATTGTCTTCTGGGAACTCGGCTAGGCCAGTCAGCTGGTGTACATATACTTGACCTTTCCATGTGTTTTGGACTCTGACAGCATGGCAAACAGGTTCTTAGAGCATGCATTCAGCGAGTGAGTGTTCCAAGAGACAGGAAATAGAACCTTCTGACCTGCTAAAGCCTGGGCCTGGCAACCTGGACAGTATCATTTTGGCCAAATGCTTTTGGGAGGGGACACAGAGCCCACCCAGTGAGAGGAGATTTGAATAATTAATCTGCCACATTGGACAGGAGATTGGAGCTATGGGCAGAGTCAGACTGTATAGGGCTTTGTAGGCCCTGGTGAAATAATCTGATAGACACTGTTCTGAGCACATGGAGGCACTGCCTTCAGAAGCCTGAATCCAGTAGAAAAGACAGGGGTGAAATAATTGCAAGGTGCATCGAGTACGATGTGGGGAGGAGGAAAGCCTTTGAGGGAGGTCTGATAGGGGGCATCTGCAGAACTGCAGTGCTTGCCATGAAGGCAGTGGTCATGCCTGTCTCATTCTCCCTGGGCTCCAGGACATAGTAGGCAATCAGTAAATATGTGTGAAGTGTTGAGTGAATGAGCTTATCACATTTCCTGTGAGGGTGGCCTGTCCATTGCCCTTTGAAAGCAGCTATACATCTCAATCCTGCCATGTGGGTAAAAGGGTAAGGCTCCATCCAGACACCACACCCTGGAATGAATTATCACAGCACAGATTGGAAGCCAGCATGATATACAAAAGGTTGTAATGCTCTACTGGAAAATTTTAATTGTTAAACAAGCAAAGAGGGTTGTAAATTCTGTGTGGCGGGATAGTGGTGCATATTGTGTCTATTGCTGCGGCCATAGTTTCTTATCAGCCCATTGGGGTTTCACAACAGCTTGTGCTGCTTGCATGCTACCAGGGCCTGTCCACAGGATCTCTGGGATGTGGTGCAATGCCGTTCTTTTTCCCGTGGGGGTGGTGGCCATGCTGTCTGTGTGTCCTCTATCTGACTTCCCCTCATTCTGTCTCATCTAGATTTTCTCCAAAGGAACATCCAGTGATGGCCCTGCCAGGGGCCCCAGCCCAGTTCCCCATTCTGGAGCAGCATAGGCCACTGCAGAAGTACATGGTATGGTCAGACGAGATGGTGAGGACAGGAGAGGCCCAGATCCGTGCCCACCTCATCCGGCCCTATGTGGGAATTCACCTGCGCATTGGCTCCGACTGGGTAACTCCCCCCTTCCTCTCATGGCTGGGTTGGACATGTCCCTGAGCAGGGCCCATGACTGTGGGGGCTGAACACTGAACCCATCGCACCAAGTCCTAGCCAGAGCAAAGAGTTCTCACTCAACCAAGTTCATAGGACGATGTCCCATGAACCTGCCATAGACACATCAGAAATGTGGTTCCAAAGTGCTTGCTTGCCAGCTCTCATTTTAACAGTTGCCACTTTTATCCTTATTTTTGAAATGCATAAACTGAGGTATCAAGCTAGACTCTGGGTCAGGAAGCAAGCCAGAGAGAGAGACCCACAAGCCCAGAAGTCCTCTGTCCCAGCTCAGTATGTAACTAATAGACTTCTTGTTGAAAAACAAGTTCTGGAGATTGGGTGGGGCTCCCAAGAAGTGAAGATGTCATCCTCTAAACTTGGAAGCCATTTAACTGCTTATCAGATTATCCTCTTTGTGAAAACAACAGAAGCAAGACTGTAGAAACTCTCCTTAATTTCCATAAGAAGATATATACATATTAGAAATGCTCATTGTTGAAGACTTGAAATGTATAGATTAAATAAAAATTCATTCAGAGTCAATTGAGGAAATAAACACACATTTACCCACTATACTGCCTTCTTGCTCCCTTCTACAAAGGAGAGGAGCCAGGCCGAGAATAGGTTATGAGTGGTTTCAGTCAAACCTTCAGGAACAGATAGTTCCCATCTGTACTTTCCTAAAACATAAAAAGATACAAGATACTGTACTAATACCAAATTCAGATAAGGTCAACTCAGAAAAGCATATAGCCTATTCTTATGAACATAGATGTTCAGATTCTAAGTAAGATATACAGCACAAACAAGTAAAATTTATCCTAGGAATGCAATGAAATTCACTATATTAACATTCAAAGAAGAAAAATCATATAATCATCTCAACAGAGGACAAGAAAGCATTTGATAAAAGTCAGCACTCTGGGGAAGCCGGGATGGCTCAGTGGGTTAAGCGCTCACTTTGCAGTGCTGGGGACTGGAGATCGAATCCCGGCCCCGGCCCGTGCGGAACCATATGCTGAACTGGGAGCTCCCCCAGTTCAGTTCTCTCTCTGTCTCTGTATCTCTCTCTCTGTCAAAAATAAAAATATATTTAAAAAAAAAAAAAGACTACAGCCTCGGAAGTGGGGGATAGTAAAAAAAAAAAAGTCAGCACTCATTTATGGTTTAAAAAACATAACAAACTTTTAATAAACCAGGAATAGAAGCAACCCACCTTAACTTGATAAAGGCTATCTCTCTGAAACCCACAGCAAACATGTACTTAGTGGGAGCTATCAGAAGTGTTCCCACTGAAGTCAGAAATCAGATAAGGCTGCCCATTATCACCACTGTGGTTCAGAATTCTACTGGAGGTCCCAGATAGCACAGTAAAACCAGTAAAAAAAAACAACAAAAAAACCAATTTTGTAAAAAGCCAATATTCCACTACCTAAAAATAACCACTGTTACTCTTGATGCATTTCCGTCTTCCCTCAATGATTTTTTTTTAACATAGTTGAGCTCCTCCCATATTACATGGCTTTTTCCACTTACCGGCTCTGGCTTCTGGGGTTCTGGGCCAGTTTCTGTCTTTAATTCTGTCCCCCCACTCCCCGTAGAAGAATGCCTGTGCCATGCTGAAGGACGGGACTGCGGGCTCCCACTTTATGGCCTCTCCACAGTGTGTGGGCTACAGCCGCAGCACTGCAGCCCCCCTCACCATGACTATGTGCCTCCCTGACCTGAAGGAAATCAAGCGGGCTGTGAAGCTTTGGGTGAGGGCACTCAACGCCCAGTCGGTCTACATCGCCACAGATTCAGAGAGTTATGTGCCTGAGATCCAACAGCTCTTCAAAGGGAAGGTATGCATGGGCCCGGTGGGAGTACAACAGGAAGGGAATCAGAAAAGGGAATCCAGAAATCACCTCCTGTCACTAGGCTTTTGCTTGGACATTCAGTTTCTCTCCATTTCTACCCTTTTTTTCAAACCCCAGCTGGAGGAGAAGGTTCTAAGATGGCAGAATAGGTAAATGCTATGCCTGCCTCCTCCCATGACCACATTAAAATTACAGCTAAATTATAGAACGATCAACCTCAAGAACCATCTGAAGACTAGCTGAACAGAACCTCTATAACCAAGGATATAAAGAAGAGAGCACATGAGACTGAAAGTTAAAAAAAACAGCTCATGCACCTCCACAGTTGCTCTCCAGTTTTCCCTCCATTCCTGCTGCTAATGTGTCCCAACTGGGAGCTGTCACAGCACTTTACCAAATCTTCTCTGAGACACTTTCTAGACTCTGTGAGACTAGTGTAGAAGCATGTCTTATTTTTTTCCCAGGAGTTGTGTTTCTTTGAAGGCAGGATCCAAAGCTGACTCAATGTTCTACTCCTTGGCCTCTAGCCTGGTGCTTTGATTTCCTCTGGGGCTATGGCCTGGCCTTGCCATCACCCATGTCTAGGACAGGGCCTAACACAGAGTAGACACTTAGTAGATGTTTGCTGAATAAGGACATAAAGAGTGGGCCCCTAGTAGAGATCCAGTGTAGCATAGGGATTCAGAGTGTGGATTCTAGGGCAGAGAACTTCGGTTCTACTCACTGTACAATTTTGTACCAGTACTTTACCTCTCTGTGCTTGTTTCCTTATCTATAAATTGGGACTGAAAGTAGTACATAGCTCATAAGGTGATTGTAAAGATCAGATATAAAGAAATTAAAACTGTTTTTGGTACGAAATAATTACTCATCATTGATAGTACAAGTTGGTTGATGAACAAAGGGGAGGATCTTTTGTTCTTAGTAAATTCTTAAGGAAACCATGAATAATAAGTATGCAGTCTATGAATAAGTAGCAGAATGTGCTTGGAACTGTATGAGTGAAGAGTAGGTATCAGTAAAATTATTGAATTATTAATAAGCATTCAATCAAACTTTGTTGAATGAATGCTTCAGCAAACCTTAAAAGGCAGATATCTGATTTTCAGCAGTGAGTGCCCTCGTCTTTATGTAGAGGGGCTTCCTTTCTCTCTTTTGCCCCACACACAGGCTGGAAGCCCTGGCTTATAGAGAAACTGCTGAGTCAGTACACTCTGGTCTCCCACCCACCCACTTTATAGAAGAATATTAGGGAGACATCAAAGAACCTTTAACCCAACCCCTGTGTTTTATTGCTGAGGAAACCAAAGTCCCAAGAAGAGATAGAATTTACCCAAGAGGTCACAGAGTTAATTATAGTGGGCATGACACAGAGCAGGTGAGTTTCAGGATGTGGGTGGAATTATTTAGGGGATTTTGGCCATGATTAAACTCATATTATTTGTTTGCTACCATCCAAATAGCAAGATGATGATTTTTGTTACATCAGAAATCTCTGTATGACACCAAAGCACTTTCCGCCTCAATTCTGCCCACACCCCCATCTCGGTAATAAGTTGAAGCATGTGGAGAGCCCCAGGGAGTTTTTGTGAGTTTTTAGCATTGACATACTTGTTACATCTTGAGCCTCTTGCCATTTTCTATTTCCTGTTTCTGTGCCACTGTTCTTACCCTTTCCCACTCCTCAGCCGCCTTCTGCATAGGCTCAGAGCTCCCCTTCCTCTTGAACTATGCCTTGCTCCTCCATTAAGCTGGGCTAGTTCTGAGCCAGGGGTACTGATAAATAAGATATGGTGCTGCCCTCCAGAGTCCACAGTCCACTCTAGACTCAAAAGAGACTTTGCAGAAAACTATAATCATAATACATGCCACAAGAGTGGTTGGGGCTCACTCATTCACTTATCCAGTCAACAAATGTTTCTTGAGTGCGGCCTTCAACCAGCAGTGACAAACCAAATGACACAACCTCGCCCCCATGGGGTGCAGGAGACTGACATCAATGAGACTAAAGAGTAAAAACTACAAACTGAGATGTGTGCTCTGAAGTGAAAGAACATGGTTCTGTGAAAGTGCAGAACAGAGAACCCTGTCCTAGACTGAGAGGCTAGGGAGAACTTTCCTAGGAGGTGAGACTTGAGTCTCAGAGTGAAGGTTAAGTAGGAGTTAACCAGACAAAAAGACTTGTTCTTAGTAGATGCTGAAGCACCCTAGATGGAAGGAAGAGCATATGCAAACATCCTGAGGAGGGTGGGAGCCTGATGTGTAGTGGCTGGAGGTCTGAGAGAAAGTGGAGAGGTGGCCTAAATAGGACCTTATAGGACACAATCAAGATTTGTCATCTTTATCTGAAGAGCAATAGGGTACTATTTAAGGGTGTTCAGTTAGGAGTGGAACAGGTTACAAGAGAGAGAAGGGTACTGGGGGCAGTGTTCTACATGAGAGTGGGCCTAGGCAGCTCTGGGCAACCCTTCTCTCAGATGCCAACCCTACATCTTAATCTTCTCTGTGCCTCCTTTAGTGTCTGTCACTTGAGCACAGAGGAAGAAGACAGGGAACATGGCATCAGGCCTTGGCCGAGCTGACCCCCTTGGCCTGTGCCCTGGCTAAAATGCCCTGCCCTTTTCTCCTGCAGGTGAAGGTGGTGAGCCTGAAGCCGGAGGTGGCCCAGATCGACCTGTACATCCTCGGTCAAGCCGACCACTTTATTGGCAACTGTGTCTCCTCCTTCACCGCCTTCGTGAAGCGGGCACGAGACCTCCAGGGCAGACTGTCCTCTTTCTTTGGCATGGACAGGCCCCCACAGCTACGGGACGAGTTCTGATCCCCAGAGGAACAAGATCCTCTTTTCACCTGCCAAAGACAGAGAAAAATACTAGGGATTTCCTGGAGGAGGAAGATGGTCCATCTCCCAGGGCACAGGGCTGCCAAGCTCCTGAGAGCCCGGCTATCTCCCCTCATGTGATTCTGGCTTTTTCTCCTGGGAATTTCTCAAACCAGCAAAACAGTCCAACCTCTGTCTTTTTGTCTGCTCTTCTCTGAGCAGCCTGAGATGTTGAACTCTCTAGAGATTTTTTTTTAGAGAGAGAGAAAAAGATTTTTATAGTTTTGATACAAGGTCATGGCTACGCTAGTGCTGTCCCTTATTTTTAAAAAGTGACGTTCACTAGTCTACACTAGTACACTTTAGGTACCTAAAGTGACCTTAACTGCATGTAGGTGAGTCCAGGAGTGGGGTGGAGGTATTCACCACTTTTCCATATGACCCCCAAAGTGGCCCTCAGACTCAGTTCCACTGCCTGGCCAGAGCCACTGTCAACTCCCCTTCCTGGGCCATTTCCAGGGTTTGTGGGCATGAACCCTGCCCTCCATTGCAAACACTATGCAAAAGGAAGTTCTCAGTCATGGTGTCATGCAGTACTCTACAGACAGCTAGCTAAGTGCTCCTCACACAACACAGTCCCAGCAAGGAGCACATGCCATCAAGCCTGACAGTCACGACATTGATCTCATTGAGAGTCTCTTGGTAGTTGGTGGCACCATCAGGGTCTCCTAACATCACAAGGGGGCAGGAATTACTGGCCTGATGGGATCATTCTGAAGGCTGCCATCTCCTTTTTTTAACCTCTTGCCTCAGGAGCCTGGTTGTAGAATTATGCCATTAAGGCTTGTCCTCCCAGCCTTTCTCCCACAGCTGGAGCCCGTAGACCATATTCTCTCAAGGTAGTATTTGCTAAGCCTCTGACCACACAAGATGCCCAAGACCTGGGAGCCAGCAGAGTCCTAGTTTTGAAGCAACCTTTGTCCCTTCCTATCCAGTGTAATCTCTGCCAACCCCATGAGGCTTAAAGTGTTACAGTCATGTCTTTGTCTCGCACATGCTGCAGTTATAATAATCCATGACTCCTGAGCGTGATTGTTTTGACCTTGTGGGTCTAAAATTCAGGTCTTAACACCTGTTGATCTCGTGCTGTCATCTGACCTCTCTCAGTCTTCTATCCCAGGAAGGTGGAGAACACTGATGAGAACCAGGCCCAGTGCTCCAGACAAGGATTTCTCTTGTGAGTTACCTTTGGGAAGGAGTCCTTTTTTCATTAGGGCAGGTTGTGTCAGAGGTTGCAGGGCAACAAGGGTCTCTAAGACCAAAGGTGACATTTGCTGCTTTGAGCTGCTGCCCACCTCTCAACAGGCTATAATAGAAAGGGCTTTTGTATTTTTCCTCTCAAGAAAACTGAAATATTTTAAATCCTGGGTGGATTCTGAGAGATGATTTATCTGTTCAGACTTATTTATGAGCCTCATTCAGAAACATGGAGCTCATGCGCCCTTGCCTTTCTATTGGCTGGTTGGGAAAGTGTGGCTCACTGGCTGATTTCATTTGCTGCTCACAGCCTCACACTAGGCACATGCTTTAGAGCAGGCATGTCCAACCTGCCACCCAGGACGGCTTTGAATGAGGCCCAAAACAAATTCTTAAAACAAGATTTTTTTGCGACTTTTTTTTTAAAAGCTCATCAGCTTTTGTTAGTGTTAGAGTATTTTATGTGTGGCCCAAGACAATTCTTCCATTGTGGTCCAGGGAAGCTCAAAACGTTGGACACGCTGCTTTAGAGTCAGCTCTAAAGGGCCATCCAAATCATCTTGATTAGCTTCAGCAGTAATCCTAGCTATGTTTCTAGAGGAGATGATGTGTCAGGGTTGTAGTCAGATTCAGTGTCTTCTGTAGTCAGGCACTTTATTCCTCTTTGACCCAGTTTCCTCACCAATAAAATGGTGATAAAACCATTAGGGTTGTTGAAAGGGTCAAATCAGATAAACATGTACAAGAGCACATTGTAAACTTGAAAGAGACAAAGTCACATCTGTCGCTGTTGATTAATTTGACTGCCTCTTGTTGCACACCTACTCTGTGCCAGGCTCCGTGCTTGTTAAGTGATTTATGGGCATTCTCTGATTCAGTCCCCACCTCAGCCCTGGAAAATAGGAACTGTTAATATCTTCTTTCTGCACAAGGAAAATTTAATGCTTGCTCAGAATTCTTACAATATTCCCAAGGCTGCGCAGTTGGTGGCAGTAAGCCTGGATTCGCCCTCCTAGCGCCAGTACTGGTAGCCACCATGTTCTACTGCCCCCAGTTCATAGGATACACTTTATACCCATTGGGGTCTCCTGCTGTGGGTCTTCCACTGCCAGGGAGTTTGGAGGAAGAGGGGAATCACATGAGAAATAGAAATCCCATAGGGAGCCTACAGTTCTTTGGGGAAATTAGTTTAACATCCTTTCTGTCAATGGGTATTTATTGATCAACTACTGTGTGCCAGGATCTAAGGTACTAGGGATTCAGCAAAGAATCAGACAAAGTCTTTGTTCTCACAGACTTTGCATTCTAGCAAGTAGAAGATAATAAATGTATGTGGGAGATATTTAGTGCTATGAAGGAAAATAAAGGGCATCGGGTTTAAAGGAGGAGCCGGGCTGTTCTAGATAAGAAGCTCAGGTGAGGCCACTCAAGAGCTGCCACAGAGGCAGGAGGGACCCTTGTTCGCAGCAGAGGAAATAGCCAGTGCAAAGGCCCTGAGGCTGGAGTGAGTGAGTGAGTGAAGGATAGCAAGGAGGCCCTGACCTTGGCAGTGGCAGAAGCTAGGCAGGGAGCAGGGCAGGTGAGGTGACTCATCCTACTGCTTGGAGGGCAGTGGTAAGGTTGAGATGTGGTTTTTATTTGCAGAGATTTGGAAAGCCTTTGTATGGTCTGAACAGAGGAGGGTCATGGTCTGATTTATGTTTTTGAAGGACCACTCTGGTTGCCACAGGAAGAGATGGGAAGGAGGGTGGAAGCAGACCAATGTGAGGCTGTTGCAGGGATGCAGGTGAGAGAGACTGGGTCTCAGGCAAAGGTTGTTGCATTGAAGGTGGTGGAAAGTGGTCAAATACGGGGTATAAAATTATTTTTAAATTTCAGTATTTTTTAAAGATGTAAGTCTGCATAGTTTTAATCACGTGTATACAACTTAATGTCCTGTTTTTCACCTAATAGTATATCATGTTTTTCATATTGGTATATGACCTGAATAAACATTTTTAATGATACAGAATCCCATTGTCCTGTTATGAGGACTTAATATGTTCCAAATTTTTCACTAGTATTATTTGAAAAATATTTTTAAAGTTTTTTTCTATACCTAAAATTTTCAGTATGATAAACTCCCAAAAGTGCATTCATTATATCAAAGACTTAAAAATTTTTACTATGGAAAAATTTAAATATATACAAAAACTGTGAGTGATAAAATGAACTCCCACTTTCAAAATTTCTCAACATTTCACCAGCCCTACTTATCAGCCCACCCCCAAGTCCGTGTGCTGGAGCCTTTTAAAGAAAATGACTGTGTTGTGAAGGATGAGGGTTTGCCGGCACATTGAATGGAGGGTAGGGGGAAAGGGGAAGTCTAGGATGCTCTGAGGCTTAAAGCCTAGCCACAGGGGGAAGGTGTTGTCTGTGACCTGCAGAGTGACCTTGAGTCAGGTCCCTCACCTGTCTACCACACCTCCGCCTTTCAGGTGCTAGTGGTCCTGGCCATGTTTCTCAAAGGTTGATCTTCAGTGGTTCCTTGGAGCTCTGGCTAATAAGGCAGATGCCAGGGACCAACCCAGATCTGAGCAATCAGAATGTCTGGTGGGTCATGCCCAGTAATCTGCATCTTAAGAAACACCTACAAGTGATTTTGATGCCCAGTGGCCTGAGACCTGCTCCACTTGTCCTCAGACCAGTGCCATTAACATCATCTGGGACAGCTTGTTAGAAATGCAGATTCCCAGGCCCCACCCCAGACATCCTGAATCAGAAGTTCTGAAAATGTAGCCCAGGAATCATTTAACAAGCTCTCTAGGAATTAAAGTTTGAGCACCACTGGTCAGAAGGCTATGGCTCAGCCAGCAAACACTGATGGAAGGCCTTCTATGCAGGCCCCTCCCTAGCAAGCCTGGAAAGTTTCGCCAAACGTTGGTCAATGGGGTGGCTTTAGGAGGTGCCTGTAATGCTCACTTCGTGTTGTAACATTGGTTTATTTCTCTTATTGTGCATTGGGGGAAATACATAGCCTGATAGTCAAACCCTTGATTTGATGGATTTTATTGTTTTAGGATGGGTCTAAATCTACATAAGCAAAACAATAGGAATTACATTTTTAAAAAGTTAAATAACTTCCAGTGGAGATGGGTTGTAGATTAGGCAGAAATAGAGAAACTGGTGTACAAAGGAACCAAAACTGGGAAGCCCTGTCCTGATACATCCAGAAATATGGATGGGAGCAGAGAGGAAGAAAGGGCATAAGGAAGAAGAGAGGAGACAGAGGGAGAAGGGAAAGAGCTGAACTCTAATTTCCTTGTTCTGTTCACGTCAAAGAAATTAATGAATAATAGTAGCAATAATAATAAGTGTTACCTGGCCCATAAATAAAGATCCCTTTTGTTTTCTCTCTATCCTTAGTGGAATTAACAGAAAAAAAAACTCAGAGCCTAAAGGTAAATCCTGTGCCGGGGATTATGTTGTCAAAATTAATTCAGATTCTTACTTGAAACTTGATTTATTTCAGAGTTTGGACCTTTCCATGGAAATACTATTGTTTAAGGACAGGCAGGTTTGATTTAACAACTAATCCTTTATTGACCATCAGCCCAGGATGCCAAACTCAAACAGGTAAACAGAAGGAAGGGAAGGAACAAAAGACATTTTCCAGAAATTACCTCCTTGCCCCACACATGCAGTGACTCAGCAGAAGTGGGAAACAATGCCCACCCAGGGGTGGCAGGAGGGAAAGCCTGTGAAGAGACCCCACCCCTCTCTAAAAAATTTGGTGACATACATCCATTCTCTCCAGTGTGGGGGATATTCCCCCTCTCTAACAGTGTCCAAGATGGCTAAGGTCACTAGCAAGAGAAGAAAATGAGCTTTTCAGTGCCTTCTCTGTCTTACCAACAATGCCAGAGAAAGTCTCAGTTTAGTGACAGCATGTTATTAACTCCTCTACCATTTGCTAATAATCTGTCCTGGTTACAAAGAGAACAGATCTAGGAGTTAGGGCCAGCTAGAGTTTAGTAACACTATTTTGCTTTCATTATATATTTTTTGATACTTTGTACTTGTGTATTTTTCATTTACAGACATGGTTTAAAGTTCCTTTTAAGTAATTTATTTTGGTTACAAAAAGTGAGTTGATTTAGAGAAAAATATTAAGTAAATGATGTCATGTGAATTATGGTGAAGATTGGGAGACCCTTATCTTTATGCCAGGCCCTGAAAACCCTCAGAACAAGACCTATGGGGCTGTCAGGGGGGATGGACAAGTATTGTAGTTACTGTAAGAGAGAAACTATTGTCCATTCATACTCTACTCATTCTTCACATCTCCACAGTCTTGTCATCGCTTTCCCTCTGCTTATATCAAGCTTGTCCAACCCTCGGCTCATAGGCTGCATGCGGCCCAGGACAGCTTTGAATGTGGCCAAACACAAATTCATAAACTTTCTCAAAACATTATGAGATTTTTTGGCATTATTTTTTTAGTGCATCAGCTATCGTTAGTGTATTTTATATGTGGCCCAAGACATTTCTTCCTCCAATGTGGCCCAGGAAAGCTAAAGGGTTGGATACCACTGGCTTATATCATATTCATTAATGTTTCAAGGTCCTATTCTAAGAAATATCCCTCTTCTGAGTTCCTGTAGCACCTTGAAATTATAATAATAACCAACATGTATTGTTTTCCATGCGCCATAGCTGTATTCTTAAAGATTTATTTTGTATTATTTTTTACAGAGACAGACAGAGAGAAGGGAGAGGCCCAGAGCAGTCTCCATAGTTGCACATCATTAGTTTTCTACATAGTTTCATTCCACAGGTGGGGGCCGGCTGTGCAGGTCAGGAACCCCTGCATGAGAGTCACATAGTTCAGCATATGGGTCCACACGGGCCAGGGCTGGGATTCAATCCTCTGACCCCGGGGCTGCAAGATGAGTGCTCAACCCACAGAGCCATCCCAGTATCCCCTTGTGGCTGTATTCTAAACACTTTACATAAGCTAACTCATCAAAGTCACAGAATAACTATAACATTGTCCCTCTTATTATCTCTATTTTACCCATAAAGGCTCTGAGGCACAGAGAGGTCACTAGCACAGAGAAGCAACTAGCTCAAGGTCATACAACTTGTGAGTGGCTCAAACCCTGAGAGTATGAAACAAGTGTCAGTGTCCTTAACCTCTGTGCTGTCTCTCACATCACTTATCAGAAGACATTTGGTTCTCAGTTTCCCCAGGTGGATCAGAGCTTCCCTAAGAACAAGGAATATGCCTGATGGATCTCCGTCTTTCAGTACCTAACCCAGTGCTTGGCTTATAAGAATGTCCATTGTGTAAATGTACCACAACTTCTTTATCCAGTCATCTGTCAAAGGACTTCATTGGTTTTTCATGTGGCTTGCAGAGAAGCCACGGGTCTTGGGTCTGGACACTTTGATTTCTGCCCTGGTGCTACAGTGTGCAGCCTTCCTAGCTTTTGGTTTGAATCCCAGCTCAGCCACTAACTAATGTGTTATTCAAACAAGTTATTAGCCTGTCTGAACTTGAGTTTTGCATCTGTAAAATGGAAATAATGTCTTCAGTCAAGTCTCATCTGACTTTGAAGTCAGGTCCTAAAGTACAAAGACAAAATATATTCTCTTTCTGCCCTAATTTGTTAAGCTTATATGTCACATAACTCTATTCCACTTGGTCCAGATGTGAGAATTTAAAGAATTAATAGTGCCATCATACCTGGCACATAGTAGATGCTTGATGATAATAGTGTTGTTATTACATGAAATTGCAAAAACTTTCTGAGGCTCAGTATGAACCAGTAGTTGGCATGAAACAGCCAGAGAGATTCCAAAGTGCATGAAAATGTTTTGCAACTATTAAGAAGGCCCCAGATATGGGGGATTACCGGTAAGCTTTATTAGCGGCTCTGGCAGCCTGTCAGGCACTGTCTGCGGTAAGCTTCCTTTACTTCTTTCGCTGGTTTTTTAATGTTGTGTTTGTTCACAGTGAGATCATCTTCCCCTTGTTTCCAATGAGCAAATGGGAACCTTGCGACTCAGCCTGCTGGGGAGGTGGGCCAGTGGGAGAAACCCCCTCTTGCCTCTAGAAGTTTAGGCCTCTGAGGAGTAGGGCCTGGAGGGAGTCAAGGACCCAGGCTACGTTGACCAATTGTGTGTGTGGAGAGGCAGAGAACTGCCTCTTTGTGGTAGGAGAGGCCTCAGGAAAGGTCCTGGCCCTCTCTGAACTCTTGTCTCCTCTTCCACTATAAAATGAGGGCTTTGAAGTGGAGGATCCTTTGAAAAGGACACTAGGTTTGGAGTCCAAAGGCTTGGGTGCAAAGCCTAGCTTTAACATTAATCCAGTACATAATCATGCTGGGACTTGGTGTTCTCATCTGTAAAATGGCAATACAAATCAAGCCATTGATTTTGTAGTGACACATTCTTCCCACCCTTGGTAACTGCAGATCTATGATATCACTATAGTTCTGTCTTCTTGAGAATGTCATAAATGGAATCATACAGTATGGCAGCTTTTTAAAAAACTATTTTTTAAGATTTACTTTTATTGTTTGAAAGAAGGTGAGAGAGAGACAGAGAGAAAGAGAGAAGAGGGGAGGGCCCAGAGCAGTCTCTATAGTTGTACATCATTAGTTGTGATATAGTTTCATTCCACACAGGTGAAGAGAAACAGGGAGAGAAACAGTTACGGTAAGAAAGAAATATATAATGTGTGTGGAGGTGGTAGAGACTATGAAGGAGAATGAAATGGGGTAAAGAGAAGGAGTGTGATGGGGTGGTCAGGGGTTCTCTGTGTCTAGGTGGCATTTGGATGGAGATCTGCAGGAAGGGAGTGAGTGAGCTGAGCTGTGTGGATAGCTGTGGAAGAGCATTGCAGCCAGAGGAACAACAAATGCCAACGGCCTGGAGTGGAGGTCAGCCTGGTAACATGTTTGAGGGTCAGGGAGGAGAAGTAGGGGGTGAGGTAGGGGAGGAAGTAGGGGCCAGATCAGAGTGGACCTCACCTCTGGCATTTACATGAGTGATGTAAGAAGCCATTGGGAGGTCTTGAACAGAGGAGTGACATAATCTGACTTAAGTTTTATATTATCTATTTTATATTATCTAGATCTTAGAATTACAGTTATCTCTCACTGCATAGCAAGTAACCCCAAAACACAGTCTCTTAAAGCAAGAGCAGTCATGTATTATTTCTCACAGCTTCTGTGTAGATCAGGAATTTGGGAGCAGCTTGACTGACCATTTTTGTCTCTCACGAGCTTGTAGTCAGATGCTGGCCAGGGCTGCCCTCATCTGAAGGCTTGACTATGATTGGAGGCTCCATTTCCAAGGTGGCTTGCTCATATGGCTGGTAAGTTGGGGTTGGCTATTGGAAGCCCTCAGCTCCTCTCACAGGATTGCTTGGGTGACCAACATTGTAGCTGGCTTCCCCCTAGAGTGAGTAATTCAAGAGACCAATACAGAAGCAGTGATGTCTTTTATGACCTGACCTCAGGAGTCATACACCATCACTTCTACCATTTTTATTGGTCACACAGGCCAGCCCTATTCAATGTGAGACGGGGCTACACAAGAGCATAAGAGCAAGGAAGTGAGAGTCACTGTGGGCCATCTTGGAGACTACGGTAAGTTTTGTTTGTTTTAATTAACATACAGTACTCTTTTTATGGTGTATAGTTCTATGAATTTTAACACATGTAGATTTGTATAACCACCACCATAAACAGGATATAGAACAGTTTCATCACCCCTCAAAAAACCCTCGTGTTTCCCTTTGTAGTGACACATTCTTCCCACCCTTGGTAACTGCAGATCTATGATATCACTATAGTTCTGTCTTCTTGAGAATGTCATAAATGGAATCATACAGTATGGCAGCTTTTTAAAAAACTATTTTTTAAGATTTACTTTTATTGTTTGAAAGAAGGTGAGAGAGAGACAGAAAGAAAGAGAGAAGAGGGGAGGGCCCAGAGCAGTCTCTATAGTTGTACATCATTAGTTGTGATATAGTTTCATTCCACACAGGTGGATGTGGGACAATGCAGGGTGGGAACCGTACTCGGGGCCTCCTGTATGGGAGGTGAGAACCTTTGTTGCCATCTCAGTGGTTACCAGTTGTGCCCCAGTTTAGCATATGGGTTTGCATGGGCCGGGGCCAGGATCCAGTCCCTGGACCTCGTGGTTGCAAGGCAAGCACTCAACCTATTGAGCTATCCTGACATCCCCAGTATGTCACCTTTTAAATTGAGCTTCTTTCATTCAGAATAAAGTCACTGAGACTCATAAAGGTTGTTGGAGTTATCAGTAGTTCATTCTTTTTTCTTGTCAAGCTGTGTTCTACTATATGGATATACCACAGTTTGTTTATAGGTTTACCCATTGAAGAGGTTATTTCCTGTTTGGGGTGGGAGTATTTTGAATAGAGCTGCCATAAGCATTCATGTATTATACTCTCTCTTGTCCTTCTGCTACTCTGATAACATGTATGTTAGATCTTTTGATATTGTGCCATATATCCCTTATACTCTGTTTGTTTGTTTGCAGTTTTTCTCAGTTATTCAGATTGGGTGATTTCTATTGATCTATCTTCAAGTTCACAGATTCTTTCCTGACATCTCCATCTTGCTATTTAGCCCATCCATTCAGTTTTTTATTTGTTACTGTGTTTTTCCTTGTTAAATTTCCATTTGGTCTATGATACCTTCTAGTTATGAAAAAGCTGACAAAGCTCAGAGTCTTCATCTTTACTTGGAGAATTTTTTAAATTGGGGTAAAATATATATCACGTACTATCTACCGTCCTAACCAATGTTAAGTGTACAGTTCAGGGACACTAAGTACATTCACATTGTTGTGCAGCCATCACCACTTGCCATCTCCAGAACATTTTCTTTCCAAATTAAAACTCTACCCAGTAAACACTAACTCCCCGTTCTCTCCTTGGAGTGTTTTTACAACAGCTGCTTTAAAGTCTTTTTCAGATCAGTTCGACATCTTGGTATTCAGATCTTTTCATTGTCTTTTCCCATGTGAGCTGAGATTTTCCTGCTTCTTTGTATTGTGATTAATTTGTCCTGGGCGTTTTGTAATATTATGGTATGAGCTTTGGGTCTCATGTTAATCCTGTGGAGAAACATTGATATTTTAGTCTTAGTAGGCAATTGGAAAAGTGGGTTCAGGCTGCAAACTTACCCCTTCCTCCTGTGGATTGTGGTTCCCATGCCAATCCTGTTTTCAAACCTGTGTAATGCCATGTGCGGCAGCCCTGTGTACCACGTGCCAGTCTGAAACTTGAGTAGTGGCCTCTAATCTGTGGTAAGCTGTTTAGGGTAAATCCACTTATGTGCTGAGAGGGGGTGAGCCCAGAAGTCTATAAATAACTTTATGGGGTCACTTTCCCAAGTTCCTTCCTCACTGTGATCCCCTTGGGACTTTCCAGGTCCCCGGGGCTTTATTTACCTGACTCTGATGTGCATTCCCCACACCTGCACCCGTGTCTGGAGCCAAAGCAATAGTGGCTTATCCCATAGCTCCTCCAGTAGAGAGGAGGGGTTCCCTTCCTCATAGTTTCAGGCTCTGGTAGGCACCTGCCACCCCCTCTGTCACCTTGGGATGGCCTAGGGGCTAGGACACAAGAGAATGGAGAAAAGAAAAGAAGTGGGTATTTCCCATTTCTCTGAGTGTTAGCCCTCTTTCCTGTTTCCAGACCTAGACTAGAGGGCTTCTCCTGACACTCCCTCTGTTCAGTCTGATGCCCACTTGTAGGTTTGAGGCTGCATTGAAGCCAGCCCAGAAAATACCAGAGAAAAAAAGAAGTTGCAGACTCACTCCCAACTTGGTGACACCTTGATTACTGGTCTTCCCCAGTTTTTGGGCTATTGCTGACTTTTCAGAGCACTCAACTAGCTGCTCTGGGCCTTCTGTCCAGGGCTTAGAGCTGCATTCAGCAGCAGAGGAGGGGTGGAGAATACTCACTCCAGCTCAGGAGAACTGGAAGCACTACCTCAGGTTTTTATCAATTCCTTAGGACAGTGGACTGATGGGGGCCAGCCTGTGAGGATGATTGGAGCAGCTTCGCAGAGATGACCCCTGCATTGATCTAAGAAATATGTGGTGGTTTTCTGAAGGGCAGGTTGGAGGTAGAGTATTCAGAGCAGAGGGGTCAGTGTGAGTGATGTCTTGGAGGGGGATAAGAATACATTGGGAAATCTGGGGTGACAGGTACAGGGCTGGGGCAGGATGGAGGATGGACACCATAGGAAGAAGGCCGGAGACAGGCTGGGACTACATGTTAGGAAGTGAATTGTTGATTTCTGATTTGTATGGGTTGAAGAAAAAGGCCTGGTAATGTTTTCCACTAGTGTGTGAGGAGGGGAAGCCCCCACCCTCAGACCTGGGACAGGATGTGGGGATACTCATGCGTGTCTGAGACCTTGGCAGGGAAAAGTGGCATCTAGGCTGAAAAGGCCAATGACCCAGTTCCTGTGAAGAAAGAAGGGCACGATTTTATAGCTGCTGTAAGGGAATGCCACACTGCTGCAGCCTTGGATCCCATGATCTGTGAGAATGGTCAGGGGTATGTCTTCTTCCATACTCAAGATAATATAGCTAACGTTTCCCAAGGAGTGACAAAGAGCTTTGGCTATACATATATATATATATATATATTTTTTTTTTAATAAAAAAAATTAATCCATATGTATTCATTATCTATTGCTGTGAATAAATGACCCTGAAACCCAGCAGCTGAATACAACAAGCATTTGTTACTTCATGCAGTTTCTGAGAGTCAGGAATCTGGAATCAGCTTAGTTGGGTCATCAGGCTCAGGGTCTTTCGTGTGTTGCAGTCAAGATATTGGCCAGGCTGCAGTTATCTGAAGGCTTCACTGGGGCTGGGGTCTGCTTCTAAGATTGCTCATTTACATGGCTGTTGGCGGGAGGCTTCAGCTATTCCCAAAGTGGGCATCTCCACCCAGCACCTCTTGATATGGCAGCTGCTTTTCCCAGAACAAGGGAACCAAGAGAGAGAGAGAGTAAGGAATCAAGATGGAAACTGCAGTGCCTTTTATAACTTAACCTCTGAAGTGGCATACCAACATTTCTGCCATATTCTATTGGTCACTGCAATATTGTCATTTGAATATATATATATATGTGTGTGTGTGTGTGTGTGTGTGTGTGTGTGTGTGTGTGTGT
>PVKE010020890.1:0-27063 GCA_004027555.1 Craseonycteris thonglongyai
CTGTTTGCTTTGAATAAAAAAATTATTTTTCATGCCTCTTGGAAAATATTACTAGTATCTTATAAAAACAAATTGTGGTAGAAAGTTTACATTATTTTCCAATATACTATAAAAACAGCTTGTTTTAGGAGGACAATTATATGAAAAAATTTATGAATTACAGATCAAGTCACTCCTCCTCCACCTTTACACAAATGTAAGATTTTAATTCTCACTTGTTTCAAGTGAGAATGAGTTAATCATAGAAAAATGAGAAAAAAAAAAGCAAGAAGATGACTAAATTATGGAGATGTCATCCTTAGCAACCTTGACAAAGACAAAGTTACACCTGAAGGATCTTAGAATTTGAGCACTCACTTGAATTTTTAAGTAGGGAATTTCTACTATGTTATTATCTCTATATATAGGAGGATACAGGGATTTGGAATGATTCTGAATTTAGGAAGGAGAAAATTTGATGTCAGAGTGATACAGTGGAGAGTTAGATATTTTTCATAATGAACGTTGTGTAAATACTCATTCCTATCTCTCATGGTCTTGGCTCTTTTGGAAAGTCCTCTTATAAAAAGACTGGACTGCCAATATTTCAGCAAGTTGAAATACTAAGAATATACTGAGTGATGAATCACTTCTTAGTGAGGAACCAATTTAGAACAGAAATGGACAGGCAAACTGCTAACAGCAGGGCAGAGTCTGAAGTGTATAAGGATAGAAAAAAAGAACAGCATGTTTTCGTGTTAATTTGGCCCATAACCTTGACACTAAAGGGATCATGAAAATCTCATAAGGTGTGAGTGAAGGTCTCCAACCAAGCTAGTGAGGATGTTACATAATATGCCAGGTATAGAACCTCTTTAGACTACATATATATTGAGTGTTTCATACCTAATAACACTCAACCTACTGGGTTAGTGGCTTATTAGAAAAAGAATGGTTTTTGAAGTTAGAAGAGTCAAAGTTAGCTGAGTACATTGGGTGAGCCATTTAACCTTTCTTGCTTTTGGTGTTCAACTATAAAATGAGGATATTCAATCAGATTATCTGCAAGGTCTCAATGAGCTCCATGAAACCTATGGCTTTAGATATGTTTAATGAACAAACTCCAAGTAAGGCAGATATAGTATAATGGGAAGAGAAGTGAATTTATTTCGAGATAAAACAGACCAGTTTTGAAGTTTAGACCTGCTTAGTTCTTTTCCCTTCTGACCTTCAGATCTTGAACTTGAAATGTGTTATGATACTGCAATTTCTTCTCTTCTCATTGGGCATAATAATTCTTGGTGAAGGTGTTTTTGTAAAGAACAAATGGGAAAAAAGGGAGGTGTGCTTTCTACATACCACATCAGTATAAGAAATAGACAGTTATATATTGGACATAACTGGGTCTCAAATAAAACTTGAGTTTCTTAAAGTTAGACTTTTTTTTAGGGGGGGGGGACATATTCTTGGTTCTAGGCAGTTAGGAATAAGTGTGACTTCTTGCTCTCTCTTCCCCAGCTGGGCACGCTGCTGTGTGTTAAGATGTTAGTATACCATAAGCCAGTGGATCCTGTCTTCCTGGGACCCTGAATGACTTAACAAAGCAAGTCCACAGTAACCTAGATTAGATAGGTAGAATTAGTGAGAAGAAATAAGCCTAGAAACAACCTTTGTTGAATATTTATGCCAGCGAGAAATCACTATGTGCAAATAACCTGACCAAGCCAATATGGATATCAAATATGTTTGGACTTCTAGGAATTTAAGGACTGGGTAGTTAAGTAACAAGAAAATGAAGCATAAGTGGCTAAGATAACACATTTTGAAGTAGATTGGTCCCAAAAGGGCATATTTGGTATTGGAGATCAACAAAAATTGAACCAAGTCTAAATCAAAAACCAAGAAAGTTTAAGCTAGGAAAAGTTTCTGTTCAATAGTAGTTATGATTTGGGAGTGTCCCTTTGTGTCTCTGTTCTCCAGAAGTTCATTATTCTGGGGATGGGGGAAGGATCTATCTTCTTGGGAACAGAATAGAGCGTGAGTAGAGAAAATATTTTCGCTTCACGTATAGACAGCAATTTAAGGCAGCCCTCTATCTGAGGTGAAACAGTAGAATTTATATATTGTTATGTACCGTATTTTCCGGCGTATAAGACGACCCCCTATATTTACAGTTAAAACATAGGTTTAGGCCTATATTCGCTGTATAAGACTACCCCCCACTTCCGAGGCTGTAGTCTTATACAGCGAATATAGGCCTAAACCTATGTTTTAACTGTAAAATTAGGGGGTCGTCTTATACGCCCGGTCGTCTTATAATAATGAACAATATACTGCTATACATATAAATTGTGTACCTGCTTATGGTAGTCTCTATATCTAAAATATTCCATGAAGGCAGGCATTGTCTCTGTCTTAAGTGGCTCATAGTAAGAACTCAATTAATGTTTGCTTTATTTATTCCTAAGGAGAATGAATAAATGAATAAAAGCAGTAGGTATAAGAATGAAGGAATGACAGGTATAAGGATTGGACACATTATATTTGGGGCAGGAAGATGTAGCTTGGTGGCATATGGTTGCTAGTCACTTATACTAGAAACATTGAAAACTGGCTTTAGAGCAAAATAAAAAGTGTATGCTAGACCATGTCTTCACTGATAGATGCTGGGCTCTTAAAATCTTTCCCATACTAGTCTCAGGAACTAGTGCGGTAGTTGAATTATTTTTACACTGTAGGGTTTGGAAAGCTTCTAGTCTTGACCCTGACGTTCTTTTTCTCAGCTGCCTGTATTTTGTTTTCTCTTCTAAGCAGATTCTGCTAGGTTTTAACACCTTATTCCATCTCTCCATATGCCTTTGCCTAACTAATTCTTATTCCTTTCTTAGGACTCTGGAAACTTTATTTTCAATCTCTTAAAGCAAAGCTGTTGATTTTTCTTTGTGTTTAACAGTAATTATACTTTTCTATTATTTAAGATCAGCTTCCCTTTAACCTATCCTACTCTGGAAGTTCCTATGTCTAACTTGCTGTGTACATAATAGTCATTTAAAAAAGATATAAAGAATGGATAAATGGATCAATAAAAGTAAAATTTCCTAATACTTGAAACTTGAAAATTCAGGTATTGCCACCTTTGTTTTATTTAGCAGAGTCATTTTTCATACATTGCCCAATTGTATTTTCAATGTAGATCATGGAGGTTCTATAATACTCAAAAATTGAGGAAATGTATCTCTAATTTGCCATGGAAGTGAATATGAACAAAAAATATTTATGCCTTTTAAGTAGTTTCTTTAGAAGTTGTATGAAGTGTGAGATTTCTAGGATCACACACATATAGCCTTGGTGAAATTATGTAGATTAAAAATGATTTCTTTAGGTATTTATGCTACACTGAAATTTTTGTGAGACTGAACAGCAGGAACCCTCAAGAAAAAGTAAGGTGGGAGAGATGAAAGAGAATTTCAAATATAATTGGATCTGGTAAAAATAATGGCACATATCTGCATGTGAAACCTATACATAGAGGACAGACTTTTCTGGACAATGTAATGAAAGATGACAGAATTATATATCTGACTTTAGGTAACAATTATGCAAGGATTCCTAATATCTATGCATATGTTCACATATAAAGTAGTCACAAGAGCTTGTTCAATGCATCAACATTACTCCAACTAACAAAGAACAGCAAAAAGGAAAAAAAAAATTAAGAGAAATTAGAAGTGGAAATTATCCAAATAGCATTTCTTAGGAACTGTCTTTCTGTATTTCTGTAGAAATCTTTAAAGGAATGACTTGGAAATTCTATAAAAAATGTGGACAACAGGTAAGGGGAGAGTAAATGAACAATCATGTCTGTGAAAGATTAGGTGCATCACATGTGGATAGACACAATCAATCTTAAATCACTGTTCTGTAAGGAGATCCACTTTTCTTATCTGCCCAGTCCATCCAAAGAATCCTAAATATAATTGCATCAATTATAATTAAAAATATATATAGTCACAGAATGTAAAGAACAGCATAGGTATTATAGTAGCTATGAGGTCAGACAGTTAAGTTTAAGAACTTGCCACTCTGTGCTTACGTTGGCAGCACTGTACAAACAACATGGTAAGGTTTTATAACCTTAGTATATCACCGTCTCACAGCTGTATTCATGTCAATTTGTGGTGGTGTCTTGCTGAGTGGTGTTCATTTTTGTTGTGTGTTTTGTGTGCTGTCACAAGAAAGTTGGAGCTTGAGTTTGCCAAGACCTTTCGGAGAGGCCAGATAATATTTTGGACCATGTAATTACTGGTGATGCAACATGGGCATACCAATATGACCCTGAAATAAAGAGTCAAATTGCACAATGGAAGTCAGCCAATTCTACACCACCAAAAAAGTATCATCAGTCCAAACCAAGAGTTAAAATGATGTTTCTAATCATTTTTGACATCAGAGGTATTGCTCATTATGAATTTGTACCACTTGGACAAACAGTCAATCTAGTTGACTATTTGAAAGTGCCAAAAAGACTGCGTGTAAAAGTGATATGAAAACAACCTGAACTTTTTGCCAACAACTCCTGGCTTTTACACCACAACAATGTACCAGCTCACATGGCCTGTCTGTGAGGGGAGGTTTGAGCCAGTAAACAAAGCACTGTATTGGAACACCCTCCCTACTCACCTGTTCTCGCCCCCGGTGACTTTTTTCTTTACTTGAAGATAAAGGAAATATTGAAAGGAAGACCTTTGGATGACATTCAGGGCATCAAGTGTAATATGACGACAGTTCTGTCAGCCATTCCAGAAAAAGTTCTAAGTTGCTTCGGAGGGTAAGCTAGGCACTGGCCTCAGTGCCTAGCTAGCTTCCCAAGGGGAGTACTTCAAAGGTGGCCATGGTGATATTCAGCAATGAGGTATATAGAACTTTTTTTAGGATTAATTTGCAAATTTAATTGTCAGATCTTGTATGCATGGTTTCAGATGTGTAGTAGATTCGGGTCTTCAGTTTGTTAGGTGTGTAAATGTATAATCATTATGTTGTTTTATACACCTGAAACTAATAATAAGTAAATTAATTAATAAATATATGTAAGTGTAGATGTAGTAGATATAGAGTAATAGTTAAGTACACTATATGAGTTTGAACCATTGCTTAGACAAATTAAGTAATGTGTTATGTCTCAATATCCTCATTTGTAAAATATGGGAACAATAGCAGTTACCTCCTAAACTTTTTATGGAGATTTAAATACATGCTTTAGCAGAAGTAACACCCCTTTTTATAAGAAGTTATTCTATAACAAATCTTTTATTACAAAATCATAAGCATGTAATTTTTTAACATAACAATATTATACTAAAGCTTGAAAAAGGGCATTACTTCTGCCAGACCCCTGTATTATAGAAGTGTGTGTATATTTGCCAATTATCAGATATTACTGGCTGTTTGCACAGACTATCATTATGGAGACCTATATTCAACATTAATTGAAGGAGTTGTGTTTTATTCATTGTTAGTGTGCAAGCTCATTTAGGGCACTGACCTTGAGAGCTTTGCTCTTTTCTCTGTTATACTCTTTAGCCTGTTATCCTGAAGATAATACTAGCTAACCTTTGTTGTGTAGTTACCATATGGCAGACACTCTATGTATTCGTGCCTTTAATTATGAAAAATCACACAAACATAACTAAAAGAGGATGAAGGTACTCATACCATTTTCATTTTAAGTTTATGGAAACTGAAATGTAGAAAGATCAATGACTTGTTCAGAGTCTAACAATTATTAAGATTAGATGCAGGGAGTGGCAAAGAATTCAGTTCTTTTTGCCAACTCAGTAAAGAATTATAGATCAGTGAAACAAAGGAAAGGAGAGTTAAAGCTTTATTGCAATATGTTTCAGGAAAGAAATGGGGCAAGCCAAGAGTATTATTACTGATATTGAGCCAAACATTAATGTGACATACAGACTTGGGACATCTGATGTTTAGACTTAGGTCATTTGATTAACATGTGTAGGTTATATAACTGTTCACTTTCTGCACATGCCCTTACCCAGAATGCATACAGAAAAACTCACACACATAGGCCAAACCATAATGAAGACAAAATATTTCATTTTATTATAATTACATTATAATGAGGATGGGGGTCAGGTTAAGCACAGGCTCCAGCTGATTGCACAGGCACCAAAAACTGGATAATTCTGGGTAGTGTCTAATCTCCCTTTTACCAGGAGGAGTTTTTAACAGAATGATTCATCTCTGGGGCTGGGCCCTGGATGTTCCTAAGTGTGGACATGTGTGCTGCAAAACACAGATCACTACCTTCTAACCCTGTTCACTCACACCTAGCTTTCTACCTAACAAATCTCTTCCTTAAACTTCACATCTCTTTTCCTGTTTCTTCTTTCTTCTCCATCCATTTTTTTTCTTTCTCTTATTTTATATTGAACTCCTATATGCCTCCTCTCTTTTAAAAAATCATTTAAATTAACTCAAAACTTTTTATCAGGAAAAAAACAATTCGCAAAAGATGAAACCTGAAAAATGATACATTTCACAGAAATACTTAGCCATAATATATTCATTTATAAAATATTAATTTTTTCCTGCTATGAATCAGGCTGTTTCTACATGCTAGAGACAAAACAGTGAAGAACAGATGGAAGCTTTTTCATATTACTTGAAACAAAAACACTACCTAAAACTTATTCTAGCCAGATGGTGATAAGTGCTATGTGGATAAGTCAAGGAGAAAAGGTGGTAGAGACTGCGTGTGTGTGTGTGACAGAGAGAGAGAGAGAGAGAGAGAGAGAGAGAGAGAGAGAGAGAGAGAGATAGTTATACAGTTGGGCCCAGGTAACCTGACCAAGATGATGACATTTGAACAACTAACTGAAGAGCAGCATGCAGAAACCCAGGGGGAACTTCTAGGACGAAGAGCAGTAAATACAAAGGCTCCGAGCAGGTGTTTATTTCTGATCCTTTGGAAGAAGTGCAAAGTAGCCATGTGGCAGGGGTAGAGTGGGAGGAGAACAGAGCAGGAGGGTAATGCCATACAGAGGCAGACGCTTCAGGCCATTTTATGGACTTTGAGTCTCACTAAGAGCCAAAGAGTTAGTCTTTAAATGGTTACTAATAAAAGAGTGATGCAGCTGATTCGGTTTCTAACTGCATCATTTCCTATTGCTGGGTAGAGAAGAGATTGCAGAAAGTCAAGGGCAGAAGCAGGGGTACTAGTGGACTAGGGCAAAATTCCTGAGGAGACATAATGGTGCATTAGATCAAAGTAATCATGATGAACGTGGTGAAAAATCAAACTACAGATATTTATTCAAGGTCAGGCTGAGAGCTGTGATATTCTCAAATATTTCCCTCCCCCAATTACTGTAGCAGCTACAGTGGTGCAGATTAGCTCTGTGGGCAACAAATGCATGGAGCAGAGTTATGTGTCATGCTGAGCAGTGTCTCGGTAATAGCTGAATTTAAAGCTGGTTTTTGAGTAGTTGCATAGCCCTGAGTACCAATGAACTAGTCTTGTCATTGTGTAGGCATCATCGGTGAGGATAATATTTCACTAACCAAAAGTTAGGATTTAAGATATAGATTAGAAAAAGGATTGTAGATCAGGTTAGTAAAGAGGCTTTATGTGGTAGCAAGTAAAAATAAAAGAATAGTAGTAGTGGCCAGAATTTGGACCTACAAGTATATTTATACTAAGAACACCAACCAGCATGCCCTCAGGAGCTCCAGAGTTATCAGTGCAACGGAATCTGAGCATAAGAGCAGTGATAACTGGTAATTCTTTACAATTAAGGCCATGACAAGGTTTTGTGGACAGGAGGCTGGTACAATTCTCAGTATCCTCCTTTAGAAAATAACTTAAAAAATTAAAACACAAAATGAGGTTCAGAGTCTCGCAAAGGCCTGTGCAGATAAGAGGTCCAGAAGCTTAAGCTTTATTAGCTCCTTGCTAAATACACTACCAATTATGGCATGTCGGTATGGGATATATATTTTATTTGCATTTATTCTTAATAAGCCTCACTAAACATAAACCTATAAAAATAATGAAACCAGGAATGTCTTTAATAAAAATTTGTCAACTGTGAAGTATACATCCCAGATTGTCCTCAAGCTGCCTCCTCATGTCTATTCTGATCCAAATTCTTTTTCAAGAATATATTTTCTGAAAAAAAATAATGCTGTTTGGGTTACTTACATTTTCTTTTTTTTTTTTTAGTTTTAATTTTGTAACACATGATCCAAATACCTATTAAAACACAGGGTACGTTCAGTTCTGGGCAGCTGTTTAGAGAATGAAATAGAGATATGAAGCAATTCAAAATGTAAAAATATAATAAATTAGTATGTAGTCTTTTAAGAAATGATGGGGAAGGGGGGAGGAGGGAGAAAGAGTGGGGAGGGGGAGAGTTGGGAGTAGGCACCAGATATGTGGTGATGGAGGGAGAGCTGATGCTGGATGGTGAGCACATAATACAATGCATAGACGATGTAATGTAGAGTTGTACACCTGGAAACTATATTGCCAACCAATGTCAGCCAAATAAATTTAACAATAAAAATAAAAATAAATGATGGGGAAACCAATAGTATATGATAAAGAAGATAAGAGCTGGGAGGTTTATACTTGGCCATGCCCAGATTGTCAGTATTAATTTTGTATACATAAAACTTTAATGAAAACTGTGCTTCTTTGCAATTAAAACCTCCTCGCTCTTGTGAACTCTACCACCAATGTCTAATCAACATATTTCATAGTTGAATTAAAGAAATACAAACTACCGGTATTTTTTTCACAAAATCAATTTTTATTTTACCCCAAGTTTTCAAATTTTAAATTTTTATAACTCCATTGTTTTCTTTTATTTTTAAAGAGGGGCTTGACATTTCCCACAGTAATTATGAATTATCTAATTCTTTTTGGAGTTCTATCAGGTTTTTCTTCATGTACTTTGGGACTCTATCATTCAGGGCATTAATGGTAAAGATGATTAGGTCACTCTGATTAAGTGACTCTCTTGTCTTTATCCTGGTAATATTCTGTGCTTACATATCATCTAGCTTCTCCAGCTTTCGTTTGATTCTTAGGAAATCTGTAACTATGTTGCTGCATAATGGAGATTATTGTGATCTCAGAAGTATTCCTGTAAGAGCGGCTTCTGGGACTACAGCTGCCCTTGACTCACTCGCCACAATCTTTGCTGTTTTTCACAATCAGAAATTATGGGAACTTCTCTCCCTGACCCTGGAAATCTGAGCTGAGGAGTCTTGTGTGGGACTGTGTCCCCTTGCTTCTCAGAGGGTGGGACCTCCACAGACAAAATATGTCTCTCACTTTTTAAGGGTCACCTGTGGGTGTGGTACCAACCCCTTCAGTCTAGGTTCCTCCTTCCAGTCTTGAGGTAGCTTTAACTTTATGTCCTTAGTTGTAGGACTTTGGTTCAACTAGACTTCAGGTGATTCTCAGTGATAGTTGTTCTATATTTTAGTTGTAATTTTCATGTGGTTGTGAGAGGAGGTAAGTACAGCATTTACCTACTTTGCCATCTTGACCAGAAATCTCAGAGCACATTCTTTTTTCTTTTTTTTTTTTTAAAGACTTATTTATTGTTTTTGACAGAAAGAGAGACAGAGAGAGAGAGAGAGAGACAGAGTCAGAGACAGAGAGAAGAGGGAGGGCCCAGAACAGTCTCCATAGTTGTATATCATCAGTTTTTCCACGTAGTTTCATTCCACAGGTGGGCTTGGGGCTGCACAGGGCAGGAACTGGGCCGGGGTCTCGCCCCAGTGAGAACTGAACTGGGGGCACTCCCCAGTTCAGCATATGGGTCCACACGGGCCGGGGCCGGGATTCGATCCGCAGTCCCCTGGGCTGCAAAGTGAACGTGTAACCCACTGCGCCATCCCAGCTTCCCTCAGAGCACATTCTTAATCTTTACAACTTTCATATAGAGACAAAATATTCTCCTCCCACAATTTCCTATTTTTCTAATTTTTTAAAACTATTGATCAGGGGGAAATGTTTTGTTTGGCTTAATGATTCTATGTTACCCTTCTTGTTGTAACACATCCCTAAAGTTAAAAACAATAAAAATATAAAAATGATATTTATTTTCAAAAATGTGAAAGCTTCTTATAGTATTTTAAAGTCAGTGACTAAATGTCAGAATTCTTATATATTTCACTGGGCATATGCTTAGACGTCTCTAAAGAACGTCCAAGCATCTTCTGAATGATGTATACCTTAATTTTTCTCTTAATAAATCATGAATTTGAAACAAATAGTCAATGCATACTAGGAAACTGGTTGGCATACAGAGTCTCTACAAAGTTTTTAATTGCTGAGGTTTCATCCAAAGCAATAGGACTAAATGGTGTCATCTTAGAATATCCTCCCTGGACATGAGGTAAAAAATCAATGAGTCTGCTTTTTTCAGTTGTGAGAGCTGATGTCCATTATATTATGATCTTGACAATTACACAGGTTCAAAATATCAGATTGCTAGCCACAATATCAGAGAAATAGGGAGGAGGGAGGAAGAGAGAATGAAAAGGTAGACAGAGAGAAAGAGATGAGTTACTATAGAATCTGATATTTACCTATCGCATGGTTTTCCAAAGTATGTTTCACGTATCATTAACCATAGAGGTGTTTGATGAATAATTCTTGAAAATGAAAAAAAAAGCTTAGAGCAATATGAAAGGAAATAAGTTTGGAAGATAATACCTATGATTTCTCTCATTTTAGATACTCATATTACAGTACACGTCAGAATAATTAAATAATCGGAAAAAAATTTAAAAACAAAACAGGTGTACAAATCCATGTTTGTTACTTCATTTCTAAATAATACAATAGAGCATTTCTCAAATAAAATTGACCAGACCAACTGGTCTCATTTTGAAGAATAAGCTAGTCCCATTTTGAAGAATAAGAGGTAGGTAGTGAATATTCTTACCTACTTTCTGGTAGCAATAATGGCCATATTAGATTTTCTTTCCTAATGGTACTATGAAACCCAACCTCACTCAAATTAATTTTTTTTTTTTAATAATTTCTTTTTTTTTTAATATGTTTTTATTTATTTATTTTGACAGAGACAGAGAGAGAGAGAGATACAGAGACAGAGAGAGAAGTGAACTGGGGGAACTCCCAGTTCAGCACATGGTTCCGCACGGGCCAGGGCCGGGATTCAATCCTCGGTCCTCTGCGCTGCAAAGTGAGCGCCTAACCCACTGAGCCATCCCGGCTTCCCCTCAAACTCTTTTTAAGTAGGTAAGTTAAAAACTCATGTAGAATCTCTATTCAGAGAAAGTGATTGACAAAGATTTTGGTAATCTGAAGAGAAAAATATGGAAGAAAGGGATTGAAAGTTTCAGTCAATTTTGTGCCCCCAATCTATCATCCAATACACTGGATTTTCTCCCACTCTTTTAAGTGTTTGTTTTAAATTCTGCACAGTTCTGTTGAAACCTTAGAATAATTCAGGGAGGATTTATATAAATAAGTGCATAAGCCATTCTCTAATAGCTGCTTACTCATACTGCATAATTAGTGCATGATTAGGGTAAAATGCTTATAATAAATTAACATTGGTCCAATTAAGATAAAAAGGCATGTAATGTAGTAATTTGTTTTAAAAATGCATACACTTTTGATATATAAAACTTTCTGGCTTGTGCTTCATGACTTACCTAAATTAATTTTGTTTTATACAACATGAATTCAAAATAGCTACTAAATAATAAGCTCTAGAAATTCCTGACTCTCCTCTATAGTCTATTCATCTAACATCTAAATTATATTCATCTCCGACAAGACTGGCCTAATCAAACTACAACCCCCATGGACACCGTCACTCTTCCCACTGCCCTCTCTATTCACATATCTCAACTATTTACAAGATTCAGGGAGAATTAACAAAAAAACAAAACAGTAATGATAACCATTTGTTTTTTTATTTTCACTCTTCAACTCATTAGAAAGTGACTTTTACTTTAGCTAGGTCTCTTTTAATTCTTTAGATGATATTTTAAGCTAATTTTTGGTGTAGTAAAGACAGAACAATACAGATACATATCATTCCCTGTCCTTCCTTATCCATTCTGTGGGTCACAAGTCATAATATGCCCATGTTTCTGAGCTATAAATAAACACAATGTTAGTAACTTTTTGCATTGTGGCTTGGTATTGTTGTCAACCCAGATAGACTCCTACCCGTAGAAAGTTTGAGGTTTTGCTTGCGTTTAATAACACTTATGAAATCACTAGACAAGTCAACACATATTCTTCTTCTCTATTCTGGGATTATCTTTTTCTAGTTTACTCCTTGACCTCTGCCTATGTACTTTGTTCCTGTAATATATATCATGTCATAGTGGACTCCTTTTGGTCCATTTTTCCAAAAGCCGTTAAAGCAGATTGGGACTTTATCTTTGGTTTATTTACTTTTAAGATTGCTCAAAAAAGGTAAGAGATCTAATTAAAATTGTTTCATATGTTTGAAAAATTACATATTGACACAAATCTGTAATATCTAGGGATAAAATATTTATAGCAGATGATACTGGCCAGTACTAGCTTTATTTGAGTTGTAAATTTTCATCAACTACAGACAAAATGTGGTAATTTATTTTAATACTCTTCTACGTCTACACAGAAAAGTAATTACAAATTCTGTGAAATTTCCCCATTCACAGGATGATCCATGTTCAGTTCCTCATATCTAAAGTTGATGATCATATAACACTTCTTGATACTCCACTTGTAAGGCCTTCTCCCAGTTCACATAATTATCTGTAGGGACGCAAATCTGCTTACAGTGAAAACAACTCTCCATATTTTCTATAAAGCATACCTAATATATCATTAACTATATCATAAAAATATCTTACTTCATTCACATGAGAAAAGTCTAAAGGATCCCTGGTATATTCTTTCTTATGTAAGAAGGCTCTCAGGCTCACAAAGATGAACTCAGGGCTTTACCAAGTAACACAAATAATTGCTGAAGCTATAGAATTGCATTTCATTATATCTCTTTCGAAGCTTTTAAGGTTTCTGGATTGATAAACTAAATATAAGTTATGATCAGAACACAGGCACATCTCTCATAAATTTTGTTTTAAAAATAGATTTCTAAGCAAGTGACCTGATGGAGCAGAGGAGCAAGAGGGTAATGGGCCTATCACTGCCTATTAAAGCAAATCTAATTGTTCAGATTTTCTTCCATTTTACTTTCTATTTCTTATTTATTGTACTTTCTTATGTCAGTAAAACATTGCTTTGAGTTCAACTGCAACAAACCAAAGAGTCTGTAAGTAATCTTAAGGCTACAGATTCAATACTGAAAAAGCCTGGAATAAGGACCAGATGTACAAATATCTCACTTAAACAGTGTTTTCTAAGAAGTCTGTGTTTGCCTAATTCATTCCAATGCATCTGAAGAACATTGTAGCTCCTAGCCCACGTCCCAATCCCTCTTTCTACAGAAGTCCGCTTGGAGAAATCATAAGAAATCCATAAATATGTTGCTGCATAAAAGAGATGATTGATATACTAATAATAATACTTTCTATTATAATAAAAGCATGTATCTTATAGGTTTATTCTGAGGATTCATAGAGGTAACCTAGGAACAATGAATGTCTAACATTCTATAAGAGTTTGCTAATATTTTTATTACCTAAATTTTGTTGTAAAGACCATTACACAATTGTTTCAATTTATGTCTGTTAAAAGCTTAGGGCAGTTCTTCTCATAGAGTAAAATCCAATAAATTATTGTACTTACACATTCTTTTCAGATGTGTTTATTAAACTCCTTTTATGTATAAAGCATTTCACCTTTGCTTTGTAAAACTTTGAAGCCCAATTTCCTGTTTTTTCAAAAGGGTGATCAAATACTAGTTAAAGTAGAAAAAAAGTTTCTAGGGATTGTTTATAAATGCAATGATCCAGATCATTAATCAAAGCCACATCATTTGAAGTGTGTTTCATTTTTTGCCATAAAATAATTAAGCTGATTCATATGTAAAAGAAAAGTAAACCTCTTTTCTTCTCCTCTACCCAAAAAGGAAAAAAAAGAAAAAGAAAAAACATGGAGCTTGGAAAGCGAGATAGTAGCAGGCTAGGATCCTTTACTGCAGTCACACATTTGATGGTGAGCATGAGATGAAGGGCGTAAACCTGTGGAGAAAGATGCTCAAAGGAACTCGATGTGAAAGCTGTTAGAAGTGCCTTACTGGTTCCCAGTAGCTCTCACCTTGGCTTCAGACTGAAGTTTGCCCCAAAACAAGTGATGTCAAACTCATGCATTCTTCTACAATTTTGAGCTTTAGTCCTTAGATTTCAGAAAACATATGCAAAATATTCTCCAAAAATCAATTATACAGCAGAATTGTACTGATAGTGAAATATTAATAAAGGGCCTGAGAGACTGTTCAGTTATTTTTGCTCCAAATATAGTAAATTTCTCCTCATGTATTATACATTGTTTAAATTTGTGTAACATAAATAATACATAACTAGTAATTTATTTATAAGAAATACACTTTTGTTCACCTTTTCTACTTCCACAGCACATTGTTATTTATTTTCCTTGGATAAGTTAATCACCTATGTCAGCTGAGTATTGGTCAATGTGCATAAAATGTGGAACCATTAAGATGACTGATCTCTACTTTTGAAACATGCTAAAAGGCTTTAAAATGTTTATTTTAAAAGGAAAAGTAAATATATGTGGGTTGATCTTATCCAATACAATTTATTTGTCTAAATGCACTTTATTATTTTGAATTTAGTACAATGGTAATATAGATAAAAGTCTAATATTGAAAAAATATATAGATATCAAATTGGAAGTTATTAAGACGTTCACAGTGTAAATCATGTTCTTGAGTTGATTTGAACAAACAAGTTCTTAGAAACACAATACAGTGTCTTCATAGAAACACTAATTCTCACTAGCCTCAAAGGATTGTTCCAGTAAGGATTCCAGAATTCATCAGATTAGACAACATTAACATAAAGTGTATTTAAGAAAGAGATTTGTAGATTATCATTCTGGTGAAACTCTACCTTCTCTTTCACTCTTTGGGAGTTAAAAATAAAAGCAAACTATTTTATTCAATCTGAATGTAATCAAATGAATTTGTTTATTTGGGCATGATTTTATTCTCACATGGGGTCAAATGGAATAAAATGAGAAGTAAATTGGCACTGCATTTGTATTCACAGTTTTTAACAAGGTGTTCATGGGGATTAATATTTCACTGGAAGTCAGCAAATGAAAGAGATATGCTTTAGTATTTTTTTCTCTTAAAATTAATTTCAAAATATGCATTAGCAAGTGTGTGGACATACAAATATTTCTTTTCTTTACTCTTGTTCTGGGTAGATAAGAAATCAAGAAAATGAGTATTCACTTCTGGGTCAAACCCCAGCCTTCTGGGTGTCTCTTCAGTTTATTTTTGTTGTTATGACTTCTCTCAGTGCAGAAACTGATGCAGTTCTAGTTATCACCACATAAATCATTATGGGTTAATAATAGTGACTGTACTACCAATAAATTAGTAATAATATGATACGCTACATACTAAACATAAATTTCCATCAAATTCATTAAGCTTATGGATTAATTTTAATTTAAATCCTCAAAAATTACTATGGGGAAGTTACACTTATTGTCTACATTTTACAAAAAAGAAACTAAGGCATAGAGGATTCACATGGCACACCAGACTTAAAACAGCAACTAATGCAAAACCAATGCTTAAAAAAACACTAAAAGAATCGCTTAATTATTATATTAATCAATTCTCAATTCTTTACCTCATTTTCATTATAATTCCTAGATGTCAAGGACCAAGTCTTATTCATCTTTAAGATCCCCAGTACCAATTGCTGTGTAAAGCTCATAATTGATAACACCCTGCTTGGTGTCAGTCTGAGACATATTTTAATAGTGATGCATTATCAATGATGGGCTTTGCAATGACCTTGCTTAAGTAACTCTCAGTGACAATTTTAAAGGAGGTTTTGGTACTCCAGAACAAATCTATTTCTATTTTCTGTTAGTTATTGCGTTTCATTACTGGCCCCTTGCTTACATAGAAGCTGACATTTCCTCCTGGAGACTGCAATGTAGGTTTCCCATTGGCTAGTTACCATTGTCAGCCAGCACCCTGTCTCTTTCTTTTGTTAGATCGTAAAAGTCTAATCCCCAGTTGAGGAAAGTCTAGTAGAAACTCATAATAAATCAGAAGAAACCCAAATATTTTGAATCCCAATGAAAGGTCAAGAGATTCAGGAGCTAACTTTGTCATTTTTCTAGGTTTCCTGGGTGATTCTTGAATTGGGATATTGCTGTGAAGAGCGATTTTTCAGTATATACATTTTGCTTGACGTGCAATGTGAAATATTTTCTAGTTTTATTGAGAAAAGAATAAAACTGAGTAAGAGGGTATGCAGGGCATTCATTATAGGGAAGCTGCAAAATAATCTCCATATGACTTTCTCTTCCTTTTTCTGCTCCTTTTCCTATTACTCCTTCACCTTTCCCCTACTGCCCCCGTCTTCTTCCTTCTCATTCTTTCTCCTCCTCCTTTTTCCCTTTCCATCTCTATCTATCTACACACAGAAACTTGCACACACACATATATGCATATCACCAAATAGCTAGCTATAAAGTTAGATAAATTTATGGATAATAGAAACAGATATGTAAATATATAAATCAGGGTATTCTGTAGTTTCATTGTTTCTGTACAATCCTACAAAGATCAGAATGATTCAGTAGATGCCAAGTACTCATTACATTCTAAGACTAGGAGCTTGAATTATATCTTTGAGGAAATAGGCTAAAGGTTGTGAAACTGCTTTTGCTAGCGATATTCTTTACTCAAACCTAGGCTACCGAAGAAAAGCCAAAAAATGTACTGGAAAGTTGAAGAAACTGATTGTAACAACTTCTTTTCTTGTTTTTCTTTTTTGTTAATTGTTAAATTTAATGGGGTGACTTTGGCTGGTAAAAATTACATAGGTTCCATGTGTATAATTCTGCATTACATGAACTATATGTTGCATTGTGTGCTCAGAACCCAGAGTCAGTTCTCTTTCCATTATCATATATTGGATGTCCCCATCCCCACTACTCTCCCACCCCTCTCCCCCCTTACCCTCAGGTAACTACTAAATTATTGACTGTGTCCATGATTTTTTGTTTCTTTGTTACTTTCAGTTTTATATCCCACCTGTAAATGAGGCCATATGGTTATTGATTTTTTCAGTCTGACTTATCTTGCTTAATATGATGATCTCAAGTTCCATCCATGTTGTCACAAATGGCAGTATTTTACTTTTCTTATCTCTGAGTAGTAGTCTATTGTGTAAATGTACAACACTTCTTTATCTAGTCATCTAGCAAAGGACACTTTGATTGTTCCCACTACTCCAAGTGCATTATGACCCCTTTATAAAGTTTGAGGAGATAGGGTGTGGCATTTGGTATATGCCAGGAAAAAGTCTCAGCCAGGTAAACTGGTGAGCTCAGCCTGATTGTATGGAGTAAAGAGAGGCAGGATCACATTTGGAAAAAGCCGAAGTGTAGGTCCTGCAAACTCTACTTTATTTCCTGTTTAGAAAAAAAAAAAGTGCAGCTCAATGCTACATTCATTTAACTTTACATAAACACGCTCATTGAGGCTTAAGCAAATGCAGTTTTCTATATGAAAATAAAACATAAAAACTCTACTTGGAGTTATTTCTGGACAGAACTTTTCTCTAATCCTAATGTAAAAGAAATGTATATGATGATCAGTATTTAATAATTTTTCTCACATGTAGGACTGCTACCTTTTCTAGGATTTTCTGCAATCAAGAATTATTACATTTTGTAAATGGGAATACCACAAATAAAAACAGATTGTTATAAGGACCAATGTCATTGGTTTCCAAAAATTATTACTATACTAGAACAATGTGAAAATAATTATGAAAAGAAGATATTTCATGGAAAACTTTGGGGATAAGGTTAGAACTATAATCCTCTAGTTATTTCAGGATAAACACAATTGTTGTAAGCGCCACCAGTGAGTATACTCAGGGCAAATGAGAAATAGGTTTAAGAAAGGATCAGTATTTGGTATAGTGACACCCAGGTCACCATGATAGTAGTAAAAAGTACATTAAAAAGTGTTCCTGTCTCCTTTTTCTTTCCCCACTGCTCAACTCCTGCTCAACAGTTGCTTCAAGTAGCAGCTAAGTGACAGGAAGAGGAGGTGAACTGAGAAATAGAGAAGAGGAGGAGCCCACTTAACTTTCTTCCTTACTGTTTATTTCTAGGGTAAGATTGGCTTAAGTTACACAAGGGGTAAGTACAAGGATAAGACTGTGAAGTTCTTACATTCACTGGACTGAAATTTGTACCTAGCAAAGAAGTGATCTTATTATCTGGGGGTAAGGAAAAAAGTTACCAGTAATGCCAAGGTTTGGAGGAGTAGGGGTGGAGCTGAGTGGTTGAGATAGGAAGAATGAGATGATCAACAAGGAAAATAGAGCAGCCATTAGAAAAGGCAAGGAATCACTTTATGTTTGACCCCCACAGAGCACAGCCCATTTAATTATATGAATACTCATGATTACTGTGTGCCATTCACTGGGCTAAGTACTTTGCATTCATTATCTTCTTTAAATTCATTGAAATTTAAATCTAAATGGCAAACATTGCCTTATGTGATAGTGAAAATAGCAGCCTGGAAGAAAATCAACTAGAACACCATTAGCATAATCTTTATTGGCAAATACTGGGCATGAAAATGCTCTGGAGTGCAGTTCAGACTTGAACACAGAAGAAGGAATATGGGGCTTTCAGCAGGAGGATGTCTAGTGATGTTCAGCTGGTTTTGAAAATAGGCATAGAAGCATTGTCCTTGAGAACTAACAGTCATTGGGCAGTGTTTATCAAGAACCGTGAAGAGTCTAAGGCCATACCACCCTGAACACGCCCGATCTCGTCTGATCTAGGAAGAATCGTGAAGACAAATGGTTAGATGGTTAGATGACAAAAAGTCATATGTGAAAAGGGATGAGGAAAAACTGATGCTGAACACAAGATCCCGTGAAATTAAAGACTTTAGATGAACCTTCTCACATCCTTCAGTGTCTTATACACATGGCTTTCATATCAAGCAAAACTTTAATATTCATTTCCCATTATGGAGAAAATTGCTTTGAATGACAGATTTTATAGTTTTGACATATGACCAGTAGGGAAAAAGAGGATTTTGTTTAAAGACAAATACCTGTTTTTCTTGGTATATATTTCAAGCCAAGTTAGTTTTATTTGGAAAATGAAAATTACAAGAATTCAAAAAACTTTCTTCAATCTTGGGAGAAAAGTGTCTGAAAGGTGAAAGGTTAAAGGGAGATTTTATATATATATATATATATATATATATATATATATGGAAAGAGTTGTATACCTGGAACCTATGTAATTTTTACTAACCAATATCACCCTAATAAATTTAACAACTAAAAAAAAAAATAAAGGAAAAGACTAAAGGTGCTGATTTTGTGTTGTTTAGCTCAAAAGAAAGTGCAGAAATTATTATTTTTTAACTTAAATTTATTGAGGTGACATTGGTGGGAAAAAATTACATAGGTTTCAGGTATACAATTCTAATTACATCATCTGTGTATTGTATTATGTGCTCACCACACAGAGTCAGTTCTCTTTCCATCACCATGTATTTGATGCCCCCTCCATACTCTCCCACCCTCTGCCCGACCTTACTCTTTGATAGATGACTTGATAAAGAAATTGTGGTACATTTACTCAATGGAATATTACTCAGATTTAAGAAAAGATTAAATACAGCCATTTCTGACAATATGTATGGACCTTGAGGTCATCATATTGAGATAAGTCAGACTGAAAAAATAAAAAAACATATGACTTCATTTATAGGTGGAATATAAAATTGAAATATCAATTATTTTACCTATGAGTTATGTTTCAGAAATATGTTAGAAATGTTAAAGATACATCTCTGTTATAATAAATAACAATCTCTACTTTCAAACACATTCCTTAAGCCATCTTAAAATAAAGAAACAAAAAAAAAAAATAAAAAGAGGAAGCCCTTGAGTGCATTTTTTAAAAGATTAGCTCAAAACAAGACATACCCACTTAAGCAAAAACAGAGGGAAGAAAAGAAAAAGAAACATAAAAGGTGCTACTAATATGCAACTATCTCCTACTTTTTTGGAAACGTTTAAAACATGAATTTTCTTCAGAGTATAGATAAGAACAAACTGGGAGCTTTCTGGCAATTTGCAGATAGAATATTTTTTATATACACAGTAAGGAAATGTATTCTGATTTAAAAAAATCTATTTTTATGCTTCATCATATAAAAATGTACATTTCAAAAATGTGGTAAATATTCTTTCTCTAATCATTCATATAGTCAGATTCTATCTTACTCTTGATCTAGAAAAAGGTTAGTAGTTACAAGGTAAAAGTTCAAAGAAAGAGATTTCATTATATAGAATGAAAGATTGATTTTGTGATTCATTATTATTCTAGAAATTAAAACATGATGCAATGTTTTTTTATCATTTAGATTTTTCAATTTCTTTTTTGTTGAATGAGCTTTTTTAGACTTATTTTGAAATGTGTTTTTAACACATATTAAATTTGAGCATGAGTAAAATAAAAATATAAGTTAAATAAAATGGTTGAAGAATTTCATAAATATGTGCTAATTCAGAGTTTGGTATTTCTGAATCACATTAAATCTCAAAGTGGTCAATGTCAGTTTGTCCACACAGTGCCATTGTGCCCTCAACAGATCTTCAAAGTAGTGTTTCTTAAAAGTGTCCTACCATTTTCTTCAGGGCATTCTTCCAAACTGATAAACCTTATGCTACAAGTCTGGATTTACAAGCATCTATCCCAAGGACAACCACCTCAATAACTGCAGCTTGTATGGTGGTGATTAGAAAATGTTCTGGATTTCATAAATGTTAAATGTGAAATATTGTGCACCAAAATATTGTCTTTATAATGTCTTTCAAATGTATTCTTAGAGAAAAGGGAAGCCTTAAATTCCCTCAGGACTTGTTTAGTATAAAATGATGGGAACAAAGTAACATTTGCATTTGAAATATTTTCATTTAACTCCCCCACATTAGAGCAGGAAAAGGTATTGAAATCTTATTCACTCTATGCTTTATTGTATTGTGGCTCTGCATTTTTTACATGATTACTCTCTTTTCTTTCCTTAGTCAATTTTTTTGTATTATTATTATTATTATTACCTTAATAGGCCCAGTTACCTGTGAGAACATTAAAAAAGTTCCTAATATAAATTAATTAAAATAATTTTTAAACCTGAAAAACCACCCCATGATTAATTTTTAAATTTACTGTCTTTTTTCTTCTTTTATTTCTGAGAAGGATTCTCAGAAATATCTTTGTTCTGTCTCCTTCACTGCCAATTTCTTAGGAAGTTCAGCCCGTTTGTTAATTCCGCTGGGCTTGGTACAGAATTCTGAATAAAAGGTTGGTGGCCAGTTATTTGGGAAAGGACACCTGTTAGTAATCATATTAGCTAGGCAGATTTTGGAAAGACAGGACTGAAAAAGTTATGCCACATGTGAAGAAGTCACTTGCTATTTACTTAAGAAGTACCACTCTGTTCTTTGTATTTTCATTCTATTTAGGAAATAGCTATAAGAAGCTGGATCCATAGTGAAAGTAACTTTGTTTCTTTTTTATGTTGTTTGACTGATGTAACACGATGAGAATATTGGGCATGTGGCTCACAAGTTTATAATTGGTACCAAGAGTCCCGCATTCCTATGTATTCAGAGAGTAACATGGAAGGAAAACAGCCAAAGTGTTTCCCTTCAGAGGAACGGTGTGTACAGCAATCTGGAAAGGCATGTCCCAGTTAAAACAATTCATATTCAAAAATTAACACTTTGGGCAAACACGATTCATCCTCAACTCAGTTTGAAGGCACACAGTATAAAACTTCAAGGTTATGCACATGACTTAAGAACATAACTTTTGATTGCCCTTGCCTTGAGATATATACACACTAACAAGAAAGATTGGATTTGAAGCTGTGGTTTTAGGCCTAAAATTAAAGCCGGATTTTACGTGCCCCTTTGACATCTGGCAAAATCATGGGGACCTCAAATGGCCCAACCACAAGTTCTCCTCCCCCACTCTTCTCCTGAGGATAAGGTCCCTTAGCCAGACAGCCATCCTTATCAAGGAGACCAGGGGCATTGCTGCTGATCCCTGAGCAGCAGGTTTCAGTTCCCTGCCAGCCTGTTGAATTAGTCAAAAAGCTAATCACATCCTCTGTGGGAATCTCCTCCAGCCAGCCCTCAGTTGTTCACTGTTTCCATGTATCACCCTCATGTTGCTCTTTGTGACATATAGTGTCCTTCTCCCCCTGTGAGTTATATGTAACAAATAAACTGCTGTTGATCTCATCAGTGTTGGAGGCCTACAATTGACCATTCTGATAATTCTTTGAGACGGGATTCCCCCACATCAAGGGAATCAAGAGCAGTCAGTTGAAGCAGGGGTAGTAGTAGCATGCGGCATAAATGTTCAAAAGCTGGGTTGAAATTCAGGACAAGTATAGAAGTTTTACACAAAACTTCATATGTGGCCAATTTCTACTGTTTGCAAAGAAAGCTTCCAAATACTGAAAATTACATAATCAAACTTCACAAAAAAAGCAAATCTCTGTTCCCTTAAGGAACATTAGAGTGTTGAAGTACTGAATCATTTTGGAAGAACTGTTTTTGCAAACATTCTTTCCTTGGGGCTTTCGGGTAAGTTTGATTTTTAGCACCAGTTGCCTGAAAACCGCCTCAGGACAGAAATGCCTTCTTGTGTTCCCTCTTTCATTATTCTGCCTCTGGGGTGTGTTAAGAGGAAACTGTAGCCTCTTAGTTTGCTATACCTTACAGAAAGTTAGTCTGGTCATGAAAAGCACTGAGGATTTGTTTATGTATACTGTTTTACATTGGGGATTTGTTTATGTAATGCTTCACCACTCAGCTATGCAACTTGGCTACCCAACAGACTTAAACTTGAACACTTAAAAAGTTAACAACTCACCCTGTGCGTATCAGAGTGATGTGCGCACAAGAGGGCATGATGGTTGCTTAAACTTTGCCTTTGTGAAGCTTCCACGTTTGAAGTAGCTACTCAAATGCAAATTGACTATAGGTGCTATAATAGCCTATTGTTCTGATAGAGTGCTAGAAAACATGTGCTACTTAAATAAATTATGAAATATCATGCAATTTTACTTAATTTTTTACTATTTTTTAAATAATTCCTCACAATGTTTGTCATTATAATTAATACATTTCATAGTTGCCATTTCACTTGTTCTTTTTTTCCTTTCTCTTTAAATTATGCATAGTTTTAAATGCTTAAGCTGGCACATTCTACTGGTTCAGAGTTCATCACCACAGATAACAATAGCAAAAGCATGTTAATTTCAAAATAATAGCCATTTGAGTTCATCAACACATACTATCACTTTGTGTGTTTGTCACCAATAGCTTCTTTTTTCTAGGCCTCTATCGTGGAATGAAGACCATAGAAAGAAAATCTATAAATGTACAACAAATACTTACTGCACATAAAACATTACAGCATTAGATTAAATAGTGAAAAAGTATGCTGGTTAAATTCAAATGTGATAATTATAATTTATTTTTATTTTTTATTTTTTAAAGATTTATTTTACTGTTTTTGACAAAGACAGAGAGAGAGACAGAGAGAGACAGAGAGGAACAGCAAAGGAAGGAGGAGGGCCCATAGCAGTCTCCATAGTTGTATGTCATCAGTTTTCAATGTGGTTTTGTTCCACATATGTGGGCAGGGATGCGCAGGGTGGGAACTGGGCTGGGGGCCTCCCACTTGAGAGGCATGGCCCCTTAAGCCAGGGGCCAAACTGGGGGAGTGAGAACTGAACTGTGGGCCTCCTGCCTGGGAAGCACACCCAGTTCAGTATGTGGGTCTGCACAGCTGGCGGCTGGAATTTGATCCTCAGTCCCTGGGACTGCAAAGCAAGCACTCAACCCACTGAACCATCCCGGGTTTCCCAACAATAATTTATTGAATATTTACTATGTGCCAGGAATTGCACTAATGGTACATACATCTCTGTTTAATTTTTCTAATACTTCTACAAGTAGGTTTATATCCATTTCTTTGCACAGGAAACGAAACTAAAGCTAAGTAAAATATTTATTTTCTTATAAGGTACACAAATAACATAGCTAAAATGATTAATTTTATATACCAACTTGGCTGGGCAGCAGTATCCAGGTATTTGGCAAAATGCTATTCTAGATGTTTAGGTGAAGCTTATTTTGGTTGGGATTCATATGTAAATCATTAGTCTATGAGTAAAGCAGAGTGTTTTTCCATACTGTGCATAAACCTCATCCAATCAGTTGAAGGCCTTTAGAAAATGATTGTCCTTTCCTGAGGAAGAATGAACTCTGCCAGCAGACACTGTCCAGAATCAATCTGAAAGTTTTTCCTAGGATTCTATCCTGTCAGTCCAATCTGCAGGTTGTAAATTTACTAGGCTCCACAATTGCATGATCCAATTATTTAATCTTTAGGTAGATGGATGAATGAATAAATTCATGGATGGATGGATGGATGGATGGATGGACTGGCAGACAGATGGATAGTTGGACAGATGGATGGAAAGAGGGAGAGAAAAGGAGAGAGAGAAATATCAAAGATATCAAAGAGAGATAACAAAATATTTAATTTAAGGGATGCGGGTATAGCTCTGCCATTGAGTGCTTGCCTTGCAATCGTGAGGTCTGTGTTTGATTCCTTGTCCCTGGCCTGTTCAAAACCTGTATGCTGATATGGAGGTGCATTTGGTAATCACCAGGATGACACCATGGAGAAAGTTCTTGCTTCCCATGTGTGACACCTGCAATTTGGTTCCCACCCCTCATGTCTCCACATCCACCTGTGTGGAATGAAACCATGTCACAATTGATGATATACAACTCTGGGGTCTGCCCTGGGCCCTCCATCCTTTCTTTCTCTCTCTCTCTCATTCTCACCTTCTCTCAAACTATAAAAATCTTTAATATTTAACTTGAAAGATATTTCTATAATTGTATGTATTTTAAAACTCTGTCACTGGATGAGTATGCAGGGCCAAAGCTCTTTAATTAGTCAAAATAAAGCCTGAAGGTAGGAATATCAGATAAATAATTTCTTGGTGGATATTTTGAATATTATAAACATTCTATAAAAGATGATTCTAAGATTGATTTAAGATATTCTTTTGACAAGCCCTCTGCAAAAATATACATAATACATGATACTATAATAATATAATATTAATGCTAAATACATTTAGAAGTAATACTGCATGTTCAGAAAGGTCATTACCCATAAAGTGGTTTTGTCCCATTTTTTCTTACTATAAATAAAATCTGATCAAGTTCCTATACTACCAAAAAAAAAAAAAATCATGACATTCCTTTGTTCACAGGATAATGTGTAACTTGTTATGATCTATGTTCTTACATTATATAGTTCCAAGCCCTTAGAATGTACAATCTGGCCATTGAAAATGTTATGTCTTGAATTCAACAGTGCCTTTATACCTCTGAAGTTTTGTGTATACTATTTTCTGCATTAAGTGGTCTTCATTCTCTTTTTATTGTTCTAACTCCTAATTATCTATCCAGACCTTGTCAGCTGAAAGTTGAGTTCTATCATTAAGCCTTCTTTGGCTCCCTGAGGAACAAAATAAATAATCTTTACTGTCATTTCATTTTACTTATAGTTTTAATATTATATTTATCTCTCTGGGCTATAATAATACCTGCTTATTTCTCTGTTTAGTAAGACATGGGTCCAATATATTTCTATGAATATTTAACATTTACATCTTTAGTATTAAGAAGTATGACTCAGACATAACAAATGCTCATTAATTATCTATTAAATGTTTGAATGTCTATTTTCATGACTAAGTTAATGAATGATTTGCATATTTTTTCTGAGCTCCTAATCGTTGCTTTTAGAAATGTATTTTGATGGGAAGCCAGGATAGCTCAGTGGGTTAAGTGCTCACTTTGCAGTGCCAGGGAACCAGGATCGAATCCCAGCCCCGGCCCGTGTGGACCCATGTGCTGAACTGGGGAGTGCCCCCAGCTCAGTTCTCTCTCTGTCTCTGTATCTCTCTCTCTCTCTCTGTCAAAAACAATAAAATAAATAAATAAAAAAGAAATGTATTTTGATGGTAGAATACAAGATTTCTAATAAAGAAAGATACAAAATCTATGTATAGAGTATTTAGGTAACATTATCACATTTTGGAGCAAAGGAAATATGTTTAGAGAGATTGTTAGAGGCATTTAAACTAATACATCATTTTTCTGATAGATAGTTAAGTGCTATTTTTAAGACCTCTTGAAGATTTCCATTTTGTCTCTCAAGATAAAACACAAAAAAAGTGACTTTTATTACAGATTGACAGTTTTGAGAATATCTTTTCCTATCAAAAAACTTCATGGAAGCACAGCCTATTGATGTTAATACTATATCCCTCAATTCACTTTACCTACAGTTAGTATACACATAGTCATTTCTTTTGGAAGTTCTACTTGGTTGTCCACTTCTAAAAGGAGTAATTAAAATTGTCCTAGTAAGATACATAAATATTTAGTCACTGGGTTTAAATAATAGTGCAAAAAGTACTAACAATAATAGAAAATTGAATAAATTTGACTGTATTAAAATTAATAACTTTTATTCATCAAAACACACTGCTGAGAGAATTAAAAGGCAACCCACAGAGCAAGAGAATATATTTAAAATGTATATATAGAATAAAAGATATTTATCTCAAATATATAATAAATACCTATCTTTCAAATTTAAAAAAAACAACATAGAAAAATGGGCAAAATATTTGAACAAACAAGGTAACTAAATGGCCAAAAAGCATATCAAAAGGTGCTCAGCCTAAA